>CAJDSM010047343.1:10359-26113 GCA_903981925.1 Ostrea lurida | reverse complement strand
TTACATAAATCCTTAGTCAAGTGTGAAAAATATTGCCGATAGCTAATGGGTTGACAGTGAGTCTCGCGTAACTGCATGCGTTATATCGGATTTTATGTAGTGTCAAAATGCCCATTGTTATCCTGTCATTAATGCCGTGCTGCGAAAGTACGAATATCAACGCGAGATAAGTAGTGTGCAGATCTTGGTTACTGCAAAATTTCGCCGTTTGAACAATTTGCTGGTAAACGAATGCCGCTGTAAAAGATGCATGATGTATATAAATATTTTGTTTTGCCTTGGACTAGAATGTCGCTCTGGGTCATTGGTGGATCGCGTATAAGATGCCGTCTAATAATTACTTATTAGGTGTTGGTACTGATGTCTACAGAATTCTGTCGGGTTGTTCAATTCTAGAAGGCGAGGCGAAGCCGAGGCCTTCTATGACTTGAAACAACCCGCAACTATTCTGTAGACTGCTAAAAACCTAATAAGTTGTTTTGTTTTGTTGAGGACCAAATGTAAACAGCAAGTATGACGAAAGAGTTAGTTTCAATACTGCAAAAAGACGTAAGTCCGCCATGTTGCCGTCTATATTTGCTACTGCCGTTAAAGAAATTTAGACGGCAGTCAGTGACCGAGCACCAATGACAGAGCGACATATCGTAATCCAAGGCAAAACAAAGAAATTTAGACGGTGAGTAGCAAATAAGAGGCAACAGGCGGACGGTCGTTTCTTTTAGTATTTGAAACTAACTTTTTGTCTTACTGTCTGTCTACGATTGGTCCTCGAAACAACAAACACTATTAGGTTTGTAATCTCTGACTGTCACAGAATATTCGGGTTGTTCAAGTCCCATAGAGGTTGGCTTCGCCTCGCCTTCTATGGAATTGAACAACCCGACATATTTCTGTAGACAGCAGTAACAAACGCTAATAAAGTTAATAAAATAGTGAGTGAGAGAAAATTAGAAAGTTGCCATAGAAACGTGGAGTCTAAATTAAAATTTGAAAAATACAAATTATTATGAAGTATTGACAGCCTAGCGCTAGTGGCAGGTCTAGTCAAAGAAATCAAATGATTAGCACATTAGAGAAAGATCGATAATGACAGCCTTTGTTAAAGCCTTATATGTTTTGTATTGAGGACAATTGTATATGTGAAAAACCTGGTCTATGTGCACTGCTAACTAACATGTATGGCATCAAATCCATTGATCAAGTCCCCTGTAAATATCTGAGATTAAAATGATCTACCATATTATACCATGTAATGTTACAATTCAGTTATTGATTAAAAACTGTATACTGAGTATTTTGCTCAAGTTGTTAATTTTGAAAACAGATTTTGTCCCATTTTGACCCTAACTGCTACATTATGAAGAATCCTTTCTCAAAATGATGAAAACCAAAGTTGTTTTTTATACATAAAATATTTACAATTTACGTATTGAATGTATTATTCCCACGATTTCTCTAATTTTAAGTCATAAACAATCGGGAAAACTGGTGAGAGTGACATGATTGTGTATATGGAGGGGTGATATATTTTCAACTTTTGAACGCATTCATAAAAATTACACGTCCCTTTAATAGTTTTTATAAATTTTATATTATACTTGTTACCAAACAAAACTAAGCACAAAATTGTACATTTATATCAATCCAAGCATCCATGTGTTTATATTAGGTGATGGTTATTAAGATGAATCCACTCAATTTTGAATTTGCTTATCAGGATAAGCAAAAAAAAAACAGGCGCAAAATTTTCTGTATACAGTATTAAAAATGTAATGATGTCGGACTGTTAAACAGTGAAGTTGATAGTAAAGTGTATATTTTTGGTATATATTATTCATTTCCGTGCTCTGTGGTCTAATGGCTGGTCCAAACCACAGTCCATGTTATTCGTATGTACTATATGCTATACTTATTGTACGCACTTGCAATATTTCAACTGTCGAGTTATTGGCATTGTAAGTATTTTTATCCAGATGGCTTTTAGTAGTATCTGCCATAATAACTTCAAATGACATGGTTTCATTTTATGTTCAATGAATGATGTTTCATGCAATGAGAGTATTATAAATATTCATATTTGCTTTTTTTCATATCTTCTTTGCTTGCAGTAGTAATCAATTCTACAAATCATTCACTACTGTCAGTGCATACTGCTATGGAGAAATATAATGTGTGCGAAACTGTCCTGTGAAGGAAAATGCATGTTATATATAGAATTATGAAATAATACACCGTTATTCTCAGCTATTTGTCCAAGATGTATCAGTAATGACAATTTACCTCAACCTCACTTACTACCCTGAGTATAAAGAAATCAACTATATTTGATCTATCTATCTCTTTATTTTTACTATTCTTTACTGCTTTAATATTTTATTGTAAAATACAATCAATATGTGCTGTATATCAGTTATTTCCCTTTTACAATAAAATCATCCTGACATCTGCAAAGGGTGTTTTTTGGTATCCTTCAGTGATTCCATTGTTTGAGTTATGGCATCAGTTGGATGATTCTTTCAAGGAAGAGGCCTTTTATTTAAATGTTGAAGATTAGAGGTTGAGGTAAAATTTTGTGTCCATAGAAGCGAAATAATGATTAAAATGTTGGATATAGTATAAAGTTACTAAACACACTACTAAATGAATGTTCTGCTGCTTGAAATGTAATTATGCAAGTTTTTTGTGGCCAGTAATTGACATTGTCAGAATTTAAGTTAGTCTGGGCATTTGCACAGCAGTTGGGACTGTCAGGGATAAATAGTCAGACAGACAAAAACAATTAATGGCCAGTGTTGTGGAATCCTAGCGGTGTAGAATGGCTTATTCTTAGATAATACTTTGTTTACATAGACTAGAGCTAATTCTTATTGCTTCTTAGCAGCTCGTTTCTAGGATTCATATTTTTAATTGCCTTTCCATAGCATCTGACACAATTGAGCATTTTCTCTCTCCTCTGCTCTCTCTCTCTACTCTCTCTCTCCTCTCCTTCTCTCTCTCTTTCTCTCTCTCTCTCTCAAATACAGCTAAGAATTATCTAATAAAAAGTGCTCCATAGACTAGGTTATAAAATTATGTCTTTGAATAGTTTCAAGAGGTCCTGGAATAACTCATTGTTTACCATCCAGGATTACCAAGCAGCTAAAATGTTGGTGTGCAGACATGTCATTCAGGAAACATCTACATGTATTACGTTCTTCGTTAGATTTTTTACAAAGTGCCCACCGAGACTTTTGAAGAATCTGATGTATTATGCGAAGAAGGGCGACAACACCATCAACTGAAGTTTCTATCTTGCTGAAATTTGACAGGAGAGATAAAAGCACATATAACAACAGCAAGGTAGAATTCCTGGTCCCTCAAGGCAGCAGTCCTCATCCACTTATTATTTCTAACCACCGGGCTAACATGCCAGAATGCGGAGATCTGATATCCGACTCTTTGCTTGGTTGAACTTCCTCATCTACAGCCCCAAATAAAATCTGCCAAGATATCACACGCATAAGAAGATTCAGCCAGCACCTGGAAGTTGAAAATGACCAACTTGGCCAAATGTTGTTTGACTGTGTAATATAATAAACGGTAGATCCACTAACGCTTTATGACCAACAAGAGCCCATTGATACACCATAGACTCTGGACGTGACATACACTCATGAGAGACGATCAGCAAGTACCTCAATGTTACATCAGCCAGGACTTGAAATAGAACTGCCATTATTAACATCTCCAGACCAGTAAAGCCAAACAATTTCATAAGATTATATCTACCAGGAAAATGCAAAGCTGCAAATCGAAACTTAGAACTGCCTTATCGGAACTTAATACCCCCCACGGCCACTCTACATTAGATTTCCTAAGATTAAACAGAAGTTGTCTAATCAATGGTAATATATAATATAGATATATATTGCGGACCATGCATTGAGGCATGCTGTTAGAAAAACATCCCATGTCCAAACTGTATATGCCAATGTATATGTCATGTAAAATAAATGTCCGAGATAAAATTCCATGACAATATGCACATCCCATTATGTAATCTAACACTCCTCCAAGTTTCATTAAAACCCCGCAAGTTGTTAGGAGGAGTTTGGTGGACAACGCACCGAGGCCACATATTGGTGAAAAATGCCCAAGTCCAAACGTTCATATCTTCTACATAATTGTCCGATATAAAATCTGACAAATAGCATGGGCCGGACGGAAGGGCAAAAATGACAACTTTCAAAATCAATGTAAATGCTAATAACAAAGGCCAAAAAATGTACAATCAACGATCTTTGCAATTTAATCGCAACATTTGATTATTCAAACCAACGGGTCTAAATGTTTAACAAACAAGAAATCTTAGACCAACATACATAAATTCCCAAACCAACAATACATCAAATGTTTAACGAACGTAAACCTAATCAACATACATCTTTGACCCACAAGCGGACGCCCAAGTTCAACCAATAGGAGGGCGCATTTTATGAAGCTAAAGAAGCGGAACTTATTCGAAATGAACATGCGCCAATCAACAGAATAAGTAAAAAATATGCAGGCCCTTCAGTTCTAAACTTATATTAGTTATCATAGCCAAATAGGAATTATGTACAGAAAAAATGAAGCGAAAGCAAAATTGTATCCGGAAAGGACAAACACAAGCTACAACCCCGCGCTCTCATCTCTTCTCTCTCTCTCTACTCCCTCTCTCTCTCTCTCTCTCTCTCTCTCCTCTCCTTTTCTTTTGTTTTTCAAAGGGCGGGGCGTTCAACCCCCGCACCGTCCCATTGAACCCATTTCAAGATTCTTATATCTGGATAAGCTCTTGCTTTAGATCTGTCTAAAATTCAACTAGTTAGAATGAAGTCAGCCTCCGGTATTTAGGTTTCTACTTTGTTACTTGCTAGAAAAATCCATTCATGTTTAGTAATTTAAGCTTTAATTCCTGTATGAATCATTGGCAGATCTAGAGGGCGGTACGGGGGGTTGCCCCACACCCACAGCCCCCTTGATTTTGCGAAGAGATGAGAGAGAAGGAGAGAGAGATCGCGTGTAAGAGAGAGAAGAGAGAGGAGAGAGAGAGAGAAGAGAGAGAGAGAGAGAGAGAGAGAGGTTGTAGCTGTGTTTTCTTTCCGGAATACAAGTTTGCTTTCGCCTTCATTTTTCTGTACATAATTCTATTGGCTATGAGAACTAAATATAAAGTTTAGAACTGAAGTCTGCCCATATTTGCCGTCCCCATCTTACTTATTCTGTTGATGCCGCATGCTCTCAATTCGATAACTTCATAAAATGCGCCCCCTATTGGTTGACTTGGGCGCTCCGCTTGTGGTGTCAAAGATTATGTTGATACGTTTTACGTTTCGTTTAAACATTTATGTATGTGTTGCGTTGCACGAATTTATGTAATGTTTGTCTAAGATTTCATGTTTGTTAACATTTAGACCCGTTGGTTGAATATCAAATGTTTGAATTAAATTTGCAAAGATCGTTGATTTACATACATTATTTCGCTTGTAAATATACAATTTTACATTGATTTTGCCCAAAGTTGTTCATTTTTGCCCTTTCCGCCGCCCCACTAAAATAAGCACATCCCCATTATGCTATTCTAAAAATACCACTAAGTTTCATTAAAAATCCTACAAGTCTGTAGGAGGAGTTGCCGGACAATGCGCCTGATGCCATTACATGGCTGAATTGTCCAAAATAAAATTACCTGACTATTATGCACACTGCCATCTCCATTATGCTAATATGACCACTCCAAAAGATTTCATTAAAAATCGTGCAAGTCGTTTAGGAGGAGTTGCGGACAAATGCACTGATGCATGCATTTTGTGAAAAAAAAATGACCAAGTCCAAACGTTCATATTTTCTACATGAATTTGTCCCTTGATAAATTTCCTTGACAAATATAATATGCACCATCTCCATAATGCTATAATCTATAAAGTTTCATTAAAATCCTCCCCCCCCCCCCCCCACTCTGTTTTGAGGGGGGGGGGGGCATATGAAGACATTGAACACTAAAATGTAGGTTATTATAGCTATTAGGTCCTTCTGTTAGACTAGAACACACATGGTGGTCTGCGCGACCTATACATCAGTCACTAAGAAGGTGCCCAGAGATGAGTTGCAAGATTTACGGCAACTTTTCTTTGGAACAATTCCACACCATCCTGAACACTTTTAAAAAGAGGCGACTGCTAACCAGAAGACCCAAAGTCAGATTACCTAATGCTTATAACATCCATCTATTAGCAGTGTTGACTTTCCATCCATGCTTTTTGAACATCAAAGCAGGGAACCTTCATTCACAACAAACCAAAGATGTACAATAAATACCATATTTCATAGAATAGTAAGGCAGATCGAGACCTCCCTACATGCAGGAGAGCCCACCTTCAAGAACCTATATCAGGAACAGCGATTAGCCAACATTCTAGAAACACGATAAAATGCTTTCAAATCTTTTTTGATTAGCCTATCCAATAATTGACTTTGAACACCACTTTGATTACTATGCCACAAGTACTCTGAAGTTTGGTATTTAAAATGCATGGCCTGTGCAGTCATCATTGACAATATATAACCTAGTCTTGTTGAATTCCTCAAGGCACAAACTATGCCCTCCTTACTAGTTGACATCTTATACTATTATCATTACGAAGTATGCTATAATTCTTATTCAGTATCTTATTATAGAAGAAAGAAATATCGCCGTGGCTTTATCAAACTGACATTTGATATGTCGACAACGTTTTATATCTATTCATCAATAAACTATTTTCATTCAAAAGCAATTCAAAATCTCCTATTGAGATCTAGACACCACGCGATTAAATTTATTTCCATAATTTCATGGAGCAGTAATGATAATTAAACTACTCAACTTTAATGACAAATGGGGATACCTTCAGGTTTCTCCATTGGTAAATTTCTTCCCATACTGTTCAGTAATATTCCTATTTGATATACCTAATTGCTCCATTGACTACAGCGTCTGTGAGTTGGGGCTTGGGCGCGGGTCAAGCGCTAAACTAACGTGCCTTCATACCAATTATTGTTCAGTCGGCTCTATTAAATATATCACTGACCTATAAAGATAATTCTGCGTAAACCTGATCAAGGATAAAAGCCTCACAGCAGGCTGCGACATGCGATGACAGGGGGAATATCCTTACTACAAGTTTCTCCGGCCTTTAGCGGGTGCTTTAGAAGCACTTGATGTTATCTCTGGTATGTCTGTATAGTCCGCTATTTTCCAAACTTCTTAAATTTGTAACTTGTGCGGCAATTTTTTAAGGATTTAATATGTTGTTTCTCTGAGTGATCGTTATCTTCACCTTTCCCTGAGTGGGACCTGATAAACAGGCTTGCCAGCTAACCATGAGGGCCCATTCTCTTGCCAACAGAGTTGTCGGTCCTTTCTCTCCAGAGGAAGGACCGACAACTCTGTGCCCAAGAGAATGCCATGGGGCCCTGACTCTATCTTTAAAAAATTACATTAAAAATAAAAATAAAGAGTCAGCTCCAGTATCAAGAAAACGTATGACATTTAAAGATATTAGACTCTATAATATATGAATTCTAAACCTGGTAGACTATTACAGACGACCTATATATAAATTCACATTTGAATTATTGCGCCCTGAATGTACTACTTGATGCATGTCATAATGAGCGATCACACAATACCGCTAAGATAGCGCACTGTGCGGAAAAAATAGATCTCATGACACTATACCGACAGAAAAAGGTAAGTTTATTAGTGTCAAGGAAATATTTCTCACCACAATACCCTCTTAATTAAGTGACTAATCATTCAGCGGCTGCGTGCATTAGAACGATATATTATATAGACTTCGTGTTGATACCTGACATTCAACAAAAACAAAACTCCGCAACAAACACTTTGGAACCATAGACTGTAATTTCATTCTTCGAGCCGTACACGATAGTGTGGAAAACACTCTGGACTACCCACTAACTTAGGACTATATCAGAAACCCCACCCACATTTATCTCATGAGTAGGTCTTCCAGCATACCGAGACAACTTTAGGCGGATGCGCATGAAAGGGTTGATTTGAGAGGGTAGCCTAATATTGCGGGTGTATATGAATGTCAAATGATGTAAGGTTTATTTGGTAGAACACAGACAGTATTTTAAATCGATTCTTTCTGGCCATCAACCCAAGCTAATAAAGAAAAATGGCATGCAATGCACACACCATGTAATATGTGAAAAAGGGCGTATTCAGAGGCAGGTGTTTTGGTCTACAGTACCTTTGAAAGCCTGCGGGAAGACTGAAGCGACATTGTTCAACAACAAATTTAGACTTTAGGTATATAGTGGTGGTAAAACACTTACCAGAGGTATTGGACCCAAGTAAGTAGATAGATGTTCTGGCTTTACCCCTCTGCAATACTGACCTATTTTTCAAAATTTAAGTCTCTCTCTCTCTCTCTCCTCCTCTCTCTCTCTCTCTCTCTCTCTCTCTCTCTCTGCTTACTCCGATAAAACCCGTATTTGGGGAATTGTCCTCACAACCCTAAGGAAATACATACATATGGTGCGTATTTGAAGGCAATGTCTTGGGTAGTTGGAGAGACACGAGGTTGAATCGTGGAAAAAAATTTCCAGGGACATCTTTAAACAAATAATGCCTAAAAAAAATTGAAATATATTTATATTGAAAAGTTTAAAGCATGTTTTGTTTGTAATTAAGAATTTTAGAATTGTTAGTTGCGTGTTATAAATTACAATTGGAAATTACCAAATAGCCATGCCACAAATTTTTCATATAATGCTGATGCTTTTGTATATTAGAAAACATGAACCGAGCCAGCTAGTATCTGTTTCCTGTATGGGAAAACTAATTAATTGCTACTGGACCTTCCTGCTATTTTAAGCTACAACCAGGGATATAGTATAGTGCGTGGGTTAATAACGTATAGCCCTTCTATCATTAGACGAAACCATTGATCAATACTTTTAATTCATACGTATTAACTTCAAGGAATCTTTTTACACAACGCAATAAAGCTAACCGATAAACAAGATTTGTTGCTTTTCATTGTATGATGAATCAAACGAAACCCGCTTTTTCTACTGAAAAAATCCAATAAATAAGTATGACAGGCGGACATTTTAGTTATTCATCTTCGCACAAATAAAATATATAATGATGGCCACGGTAACTTATTGCTTTCGTACTCGAATGAGGCTGCCCATAGTATAAAACAAAAAGCCCCCCCCCCTCCCCCAAGTTTTGCAGTTGATTTGGTAATTTGCCAGTTTGTGTTAATTCTTGCATGCCAATTGCAACCCCCCCCCCCCAAAAAAAAAGGAGGGGGGGGCTGTGATAAAAATCTTATAAGGAATGCCACTATAGCGCGACGCATTAATTCAAAAATGGATTGCTCCAAAAAATTATTTTGAATTTAGTATGCATGGAAAGTCCTTCGCTCCTTCGATCTGAAATAACATACCTCAATAAAAATTTTTTTTTTAAAATTTACTGCCAAGACAAATCGGGCGAATATTATAAATCAATGTTTCACAACCAAATGCCACTTCATTAGGGTTGTATTTCTGTATCATGCCTACTATACATGTAAAAGACCAGAATGGATAAACCTTTAACATGAATTTTTTATAACAATAGCTGTCATACGTCATGCGCGCAATTAATTTTTTGCTCATTAAACAGGGCTATGAAGAAACAGAGAAATACGTTTAAACACAGAAACAGAGCCACCGTGATTTAATTAATTTTTTAAAAGGCCTCTGCTGCCTTTTCCACTCTTGTTGCTGCAATGGTATTTTGGAATGTAACATATTTTTGGTTAATGGCGTTTCGGGGAAATCAAAAGTTGAGGATTTGGAACACAGCGAAAGAGAAAAAGATGTAAGATACCAAAGGTGAGTAGTTTTTTTCTCCTCTCTCGTTGCTAATCGCAGTGTATTTCATATTCCCTTCTGAATATCCAAGGAAGGATTGAGACGTGTACACATGTATAATACATATTGATAGGGTTGGCTTTTCACGCTTTCCCTTTTAAAAGATGCTGTGCAATACTATGCCTATTTACTTCTGCTAGTTTCGCCACAATTTCGATACAATCAATCGATTGACCTGAGATACACAGGTGATCGATTCTACAGGTCCGGCTTCTCAGGTGTTAAGTTTTTAGTGGATACAGTGAAACACACGTTTTATACCTCGTTAATGTATCGGCAGCCAATAAGTATTTCATTATCATGATTTACACGTAGATAAGGGACCTCATACACAGTGTCTTCCGAATTTTGATAGGGTGTAGTAATGCATGACATAGTTGATATTTTTAGAACAAATGGCACAAGGAGATTGTTTACATTGGTAACCGTGGATACTGCATGTGCTCTTAGATTTCATATAACAACTTACAGGTAATAATTCGCACCGGCGACATATCAGTTAACTATATATATATCCGAACAAGACTGATAAAATATCTCCATTTTTTGTTTAGTTAAATGCTTGTCAAAGACAGTAGTCAGTTCCAGGATGTGATTTTACAATCTTTTTCTCCCGACCTAAATTAATTAAGAACAAATGGGCGTTTTTCGGGGCTCACATGTTTTTACAGTGAGCTGCTCCTACTAGCGAGTGAGAGCTTTAAAAATTTTTATGCCAGGTGCACACGTGCCTTGAGGAAAATGGCCGACCCAGCCAACATCGCGCTTAGGGTTTCGCGGATTCTCGCACGCACGAAGCACTGGAGCAAGCAAAGAGTGTACACCTAGTCGGTGGAGAAGTTTGCTCCACCTTTTGTATAGATCTGTTTAATCATGTTACCAGTTAGGACATGGAACTATTCGATTGCTAGATGGCGATGGAGTAACGCTTAATTCTCTCTGTTGATACTTTCCTCTGCTCCCATATCCATATGCTGCCACTTCTCTTCTCTCTCTCTCTTTATCTCCTCTTTCTTTCTTGGCTTCTAAATACCACTGCCGTATGATCAAATAAAGAATAGCAATACAACTAGAGCCACATAAGAATCCTTAACTCTCTTTTCAGATCCCCATGTATTACTAAGAGCACACAAGAGAAACGGTCCTTACCCTCAACACTAAACCGGCGTGGAGCTCTTAAACTTGCCATAGGGAATTCTTCACAAATTTATCGATGAATGTATATCTATATTTTTGAAACATATTTTCAACTAGGTAACAATTAAAAAAATTCAGTTATCTTTCTTACCTGAAAACCTGTCTTCATTTTTCCACTTAGGCGACTATTATTCCCTTAAAGACCCAAACAATCAAAGGGATCCCTTCGACAAAACAAACTATTAAGCAACGTCCTATTGGATATAAGAAAACTTCTGAATCTAAGGACCCATCTACTACACTAAGTATCAATTCCTTCTATTGATCTTGTTTTTTAGCTCTACTAAAAGCTTCATCTTTTATGAAAATCGTATTAAATTTGAGTTGTATTGGGCTCCCCGGACCATACCTTTTACACTTAGATTTGTGCCGTTCTTTGATGTGCTACACACGTGGGTCATAAATATCCTTAGACCGCGTACACCACTCTCTCTCCTTCCCCCCCTTTATTCAGGTATGTTAAGTGACATGCATATATAACCTTGGTTTAATCATGTGGTTGAGACTGGAGACAAAGAATCGACAGTTACACGTCCTAATACTCAATATCTGGAAAAAAAAGAAAATACAGCTAGGCAAAAAATTGAATCAGATTTCGTACTAACGTTTAAAACTTTCTTTATGAATTTGTAAAAAGCTTATCTGCCAATATTCAATATTTAAGTTGATTTCTTTTCTTTCTATTTGGGGGGGGGGGGGGGGGGGTGATTTCATATTGGAAGCATCCTGAGAAAATTCCATGATGTACTATGGCCATATAATGTACAGAAACTGCCAGTGAAATTGAATTTGAATGAAGACCTGATATTGTAAATTGATGTCTTACAACTTCTTTTTAACACAGTGTGTTTATTGATGATATAAATACAACCTAGGGCCCACCTACCTTGTTCTTTTGGCTTTGACCAGCTGTTGTGTTTCTCTAACTATGTGCTTCCTAGACTTGACCACTTGACTGGTCACCCTGCTCTTTTGTGAAGTACAATTCTGTTTTTACCCCGTATGTCCTGTGTTCACTCGGACTGTGAAATATACAAGGAGTCATGGAATACCTGGCTATGCGTTAGCAGGAAACAAAGGCAATATAGAAATTCATATTAACCAAAGGCCAAATAAACATCAACCGCGGGTATCTGTGTATATATACACACACTTGACCAAAGAATAGGATCATGACCATGACTTGTAAAAGTACAAGTTAAAATACCTTGTTCCTTTCCACCACATCATATGAATTTCCAATTTTACTTTAGAATTTTCAAAATCCACCTTTAACACCCCCCCCCCCCCCCTTCCCCTCTTATACTTCATAAAATTCATCATCTATTATTTCCCCATTTACATGAGATTATTGCAATGTGAAACCACCATGACATGAAATATCGTTTCCTCTCTCTCTTTCTCTTCTCTCTCTCTCTCTCTCATCTCTCTCTCTCTCTCTCTCTCTCTCTTCTTCATAGCAAAAAATGCCCCCTATACATGTAATTAGATTTCTTGATTCTCTCCCCCATAAAAGAAACGACAACAAATCTGTATATCGCAGCAGAATAATCACTTTTCTATCTACGCTAAAATCATGTTTAATAATTACGTGAGTGAGATATATGTATTATAGTTAGGAGGATGAATCGGAGAAACACTTCCTAAAGTTTCATCTTTTAACAGTTACTGTTCTCTTAGTCTCATATAACGAAAAGAAAGATTAAAACATACGAACTTCCCATGCGAAAACAATATCATTTTTACACTGTCGGAGAACGTATGCTTACACGTGGCTAATCCTGCACATAATAATACAGGTAACTCTTTCATAACTTTAATGAGTCACTGCTTTGCTATGACAGTGAAGCTCTAAAAGCAAACTATACCAACAATACCAAGTTCCCATTAATGTGTGCAGACAAGCAAAAGTACTAGAATCTATAAGCCGACATTACAGAATCAGACTAGGCCCTATTCACTTCCAGCTATGGCCACACGTATCATTAAATATCAAAGATTCGCTGAGATGTAAACTAAGACAAAATTCTTACTACACACATAAGCGTGTTTTTATATAGGGTTGTTATATCTGTCAGTGAGTTTAGAGGAGTAAATTGCACTTTCAAGTACCTGGGCTTCTTCTATTTCACTGTCTCAGTACCCCTTCCGGTGTGACATGTAATATGTAATATTACATGTAGTAACCCGTACTGTTTATTAATTAAGCTAATTTAAATCTTGAGCACTTTTTGCACTAGCTCTGCTAATTCATAAATACACTGGCTAGAAATGCACATTTGTTACTGATCATTAATGCCGCTGCCGAAGTACGAATATCCAAGCGATAACGAGATAAGTAGTGTGCAGATTTGTTACTGACAAAATTTCGCCGTTGAACAAATTTGCTGGTAAACGAATGCCGCTGTAACAAGTGCTGACTGTATATAAATATTTTGTTTTGCCTTGGACTAGAATGTCGCTCTGTCATTGGTGGACTCGCGTCATAAGACTGCCGTCTAATAATACTTATTAGGTTGTTTACTGACTGTCTACAGAAATCTGTCGGGTTGTTCAATTCATAGAAGGCGAGGCGAAGCCGGCCTTCTATGGACTTGAAACAACCCGCAATATTCTGTAGACAGTCAGTAACAAACCTAATAAGTGTTTTGTTTTGTTGAGGACCAAATGTAGAACAGCACAGTATGACGAAAAGTTAGTTTCAATACTGCAAAAAGACGTAACGTCCGCCATGTTGCCGTCTATATTTTGCTACTTGCCGTCTAAAGAAATTTAGACGGCAGTCACGTGACGCGAGTCCACCAATGACAGAGCGACATTCTAATCCAAGGCAAACAAAGAAATTTAGACGGTGAGTAGCAAATATAGACGGCAACATGGCGGACGTACGTTTCTTTTAGTATTGAAACTAACTTTTTGGTCATACTGTGCTGTCTACATTGGTCCTCGAAAAACAAAACACTATTAGGTTTGTACTGTGACTGTCTACAGAATATGTCGGGTTGTTCAAGTCCATAGAAGGCTTGGCTTCGCCTCGCCTTCTATGGAATTGAACAACCCGACATATTTCTGTAGACAGTCAGTAACAAACCTAATAAGTAATAAAATAGTGAAGTGAAGAGAAAAATTAGAAAGTTGCATAGAAACGTGGAGTCTAAATTAAAAATTTGAAAAATACATAATTATTATGAAGTATTGACAGCCTAGCGCTAGTGGCAAGGTCTAGTCAAAGAAATCAAATGATTAGCACATTAGAGAAAGATCGAATGAGCAGCTTTGTAAAAGCCTTTATATGGTGTTTGTATTGAGGACAATTGTATATGTGAAAAAACCTGGTCTATGTGCACTGCTAACTAAACATGTATGGCATCAAATCCATTGATCAAGTCCCCTGTAAATATCTGAGATTAAAATGATCTACCATATTATACTACCTGTACATGTTACATTCAGTATTGATTAAAAACTGTATACTGGGAGTATTTTTGCTCAAGGTTGTTATTTTGAAAAACAGTTTTGTCCCATTTTATTGACCCTAACTGCTACATATATGAAGAATCCTTTCTCAAAAATGATGAAAACCAAATGTATGTTTTTATACATAAAAATATTTACAATTTACGTATTGAATGTAATTTATTCCCACGATTTCTCAATTTTAAGTCATAAACAATCGGGAAAACTGGTGTAGAGTGACATGATTGTGTATATGGAGGGGTGATAATATTTCAACTTTTGAACGATTCATAAAAATTACACGTCCCTTTAATAGTTTTTATAAATTTTATATTTATACTTGTTACAACAAAACTAAGCCAAAATTGTACATTTATATCAATCCAAGCATCCATGTGTTTATATTAGGTGATGGTTATTAAGATGAATCCACTCAATTTTGAATTTGCTTATCAGGATAATAGCAAAAAAAAAAAAAAACAGGCGCAAAAATTTTCTGGTATACAGTAATTTAAAAATGTAATGATGTCGGACTGTTAAACAGTGAAGTTGATAGTAAAGTGTATATTTTTGTATATATTATTCATTTCCCGTGCTCTGTGGTCTAATGGCTGGTCCAAACCACAGGTCACATTGTTATTCTGTATGTACTATATGCTATACTTATTTGTACGCACTTGCAATATTTCAACTGTCGAGTTATTGTGCATTGTAATATTTATTATCCAGATGGTTTTAGTATATCTGCATAATAACTTCAATGACTGGGTTTCATGTTTGTTCATGAATGATGTTTTCATGCAATGAGAGTCATATATTTCATATTTGCTTTTTTTCATATCTTCTTTTGTTTGCAGTAGTAATCATTTTGTACAAATCATTTCACTGACTGTCATATGATACTGCTATGGAGAATATAATGTGTGGAAAACTGTCCTTTGAGGAAAATGATGTTATATAGAGATTATGAAATTACATGTATCCTCCACTATTTTGTACCAAGATGTATCAGTATGACAGATACCTCAACCTCATTACTACCCGAGTATAAAGAAATCAACTATAGATCTACTCTATCTCTTTATTTTACATATTTTTGCTGCTTTACATATTTTACTTGTAAAATACAAATCATAATTGTAGC
>CAJDSM010047343.1:0-10284 GCA_903981925.1 Ostrea lurida | reverse complement strand
TTTGGTATCCTTCAGTGATTCCATTGTTTGAGTTAGTGCATTCAGTTGGGTGTTCTTTCAAGGAAGGCCTTTATAATGTTGAAGATTAGAGTTAAAGGTAATTTTGTGTCCAAGAGGAAATAATGATTAAATGTTGGATATGCAGTTACTAACAGTTACTAACACACACTACTAAATGAATGTTCTGTCCTTGAAAGATGTAATGTTTGATGGCAGTATTTTGGTGGCAGAAATTGACATTGTCAGAATTTCAGTTATCTGGGATTTGCAGCAGTTGGGACTTGGGGATAAAGTCAGACAGACAAAACAATTAATGCAGTTGTTGGAATTCTAGGCGGTAGAATGGCTTTTCTTAGATAATACTTTGCTTACATAGACTTAAGGTAATCTCGTATTGTTCTTTTAGCAGCTGTTTCTAGGATTTCATATTTTTAATTGCTCTCCAGTGATCTGACACAATTGAGCATTTTCTCTCTCCTCTGCTCTCTCTCTCTACTCTCTCTCTCCTCTCCTTCTCTCTCTCTCTCTCTCTCAAATACAGCTAAGAATTATCTAATAAAAGTGCTCCATAGACTAGGTTATAAAATTATGTCTTTGAATAGTTTCAAGAGGTCCTGTGGAATAACTCATTGTTACCATCCAGGATTACCAAGCAGCTTAAAATGGTGTCAGACATGTCCATCAGGAAACATCTACATGTATTACGTTCTTCTAGATTTTTCAAAGTGCCTCACCGAGGACTTTTGAAGAATCTGATGTATTATGGAAGAAGGGGACACACCATCAACTGAAAGCTTTCTATCTTGCTGAAATTTGACAGGGAGATAAAAGCATATAACAACAGCAGGTAGATTCTCTGGTGTCCCTCAAGGAGCAGTCCTCGATCCACTTTTATTTCTAAACCTCGGTAACATGCCAGAATGCGCGAGATCTGATATCCGACTCTTTGCTGGTGACTTCCTCATCTACAGCAAATAAAATCTTGCCAAGATATCACACGATAAGAAGATTCAGCAGCACCTGAGAAGTGAAAGACCAACTGGCAAATGTTGTTTGACTGTGAAAAATAAATGGTAATCCACATGACCAACAAGAGCCCATTGATAACACCATAGACTCTGCGTGGACATACACTCATGAGAGAGCGATCAGCAAGTACCTCAATGTTACAATCAGCCAGGACTTGAAATAGAACTTGCATTATTAACATCTCCAGACCAGTAAAGCAAACAATTTCATAAGATTATATCTACCAGAAAATGCAAGGCTGCAATCAACTAGAACTGTCCTATCGGAACTAATACCCCCCACGGGGCACTCTACATAGATTTCCTAAGATTAAACAGAAGTTGTCTAATCAATGGGTAATATATAAATATAGTATATTATTGCGGACAATGCATTGAGGCATGTGTTAGAAAAACATCCTTATGTCCAAACGTATATGCAATGTTATGTCATGTAAATAAATTGTCCGAGATAAAATTCCATGACAATATGCACATCTCCATTATGTAATCTAACACTCCTCCAAGTTTCATTAAAACCCCGCAAGTTGTTTAGGAGGAGTTGTGGACAACGGCGCCACCGAAGGCCACCATATTGGTGAAAAAATGCCCAAGTCTCAGAACGTTCATATCTTCTACATAAATAGTCCGATATAAAGTCCTAGACAATAAGTATGGGGCGTGAAAAGGGCAAAAGAATGAAACTTTGCATAAATCAATGGTAAATTGTATATTTAACAGGCAAAATGTAACAATCAACGATCATTTGCAATTTCAATCGAACTATTTGATATCAAGACACGGGTCTAAATTGTTTTAACATAACAAGAAATTAGACAGAGACATACATAGAATTCCAACCAAACAGTACATAAATGTTTAACACGAACGTTAAAACGATAATCGAACAGTACAATTGACACGCACAAGCGAGACGCCCCAATAACCCAATAGGGGGCGCATTTTATGATAGTAAACGAAGCGAACTTGATCTGGAAATTGAGACATGTGCATCAACAGAATAGTAAAAAATATCAGGCTTCAGTTCTTAAACTTATTATTAGTTATATAGCCAAATAGAATTATGTACAGAAAAAAATGAAGCGAAACAAAATTGTAATCCGGAAAAAAACACAAGCTCAACCCCCCGCTCTCTCTCTCTCTCTCTCTCTCTTCTCTGCTCTCTCTCTTCTCCTTCTCTTCTCTCTCTCTCCTCTTTTCTTTTTTGTTTCAAGGCGGGGGTTTCAACCACCCCGCAACCGTCATTGAACCATTTCAATGATTTTATATCTGGTATAAGCTCTTGCTGTAGATTGTCATAATAATTCACTAGTTAGCATTATAGTCAGCCCTCAAGGTATTAAGTTCTACTTCTTTACTTGTAGAAAATCCATTCATGTGTAGTAAGTTTAAGCTTAATCCTGTAATGAACATTGGCAGATCTAGGGGGAGTTACGGGGGCTGCTACACCACAGCCCCTTTGATTTGAGGAGAGAGAGAGAGAGAGAAGAGAGAGAGAGAGAGCGAGAGAGAGAGAGAGAGAGAGAGAGAGAGAGAGAGGTTTGAGCTTGTTTTTCTATTCCGGATACAATCTTTTGCTTTCGCTTCATTTTTCTGTACATAATGTCTATTTGGCTATGATAACTAATATATGTTAGAACTGTAAGTCTGCATATTTTGCCGCCCCAGTCTTGTATCTTATTCTGTTGAGTCGCATTTCTCAATTTCGTCTCTAACTTCATAAAACTGCTGCCCCTCTAATGGTTTCTTGGAGCTTCCGCTTGTGTTGTATCAAAAGCTTAGTGATATTGATTGATTTTTACGTTGTTTTAACTGCATTTTACAGGTTTTTCGTTAAACATTTTATGTAGTTGTGGTTGTGAATTTATGGTTATTTTGTTCTTAATTTACGCATAGGTTTTCTATTTTTTCATGTTAGATTATTGATAATCAATTTAGACCCTCTGTTTTAGGTTTTGTTATTTCATCTATAACGACTTTGTTATATTTAAAACGCAAAGATCGTTTGTATATATACATTACCATTTTCATCGTTTGTTAAGAAAAATTATTCCAAATTACACTTTGATTTTTGCAAGAGTTGTCATACATTTGCTCACACTATTTCCGCACGCACCGAATTAACATAATGTAAGTCACATCACCATTTAGTCATTCTAAATACCACTGAAAGGATATCAATTAATAATTCAACATCCTGCTTTAGGATGAGTTTCGTCGCGGCTTTCGCAATGTTGTTTAAATATCACATCAACTGTATCTGCCTAACGCACAAGCAAGCGCGGAGTGACCCCGTTAATTGCGTGTTTATTGAATTTTTGTGCAAAAGATAAAATTTCCTGACTTATTTGCACATGCATTTCCAAATTTAATGTAATATGAACACTCCAAAAGGATTTCCTTAAAATCGTGCTCGTTTAGGGAGTTGCGGACATGCTATTAACGAGAGAGAAATTAACCAAGACTAATGCACTTTGTGAAAAAAAATGACCAAGTCCAAACGTTATATGATATTATACAGTATCATGAATTAGTGTCACTGTCACTACAATATTAAATCCTAGTAAGAGAGTCCTTATATATAATGCACATTCTCATAATGTATTTATATCTAGGAAAGTTTTCATTTTAAAATCCCACCCCTCCCTCCCCCCCCCAACTTTGTTTGAGGGGGGGGGTAAAGCCTAGTTATGAATCCCAAAGAACAGTAATTACCCCAGAGTCTCCATCGGTATTTACTCTTATGTAACTTCGCCTTTTTTGGTATCATGAAGCTCAGGTAACGTATCTGTTTCATTACATACTAACTCTTGATATAATATAACACGTGAAAGCTCTACATGTGTGCTAACGACAGTTTAATCTGAATAGAATCTAGTCACAAATGCATCGAAATTCTAAATGAAAAATCGTTTCACCACAATTTATCAGTATAAACCAACGACATTCATCTTCAAAATTCATGGCATTAATAGTAACTGTATCTGTTCATTTGGTCATCATATACAAACGCTTTGAAGTTTGAAAAAACAAAAAATAAATATTGAATTGGTCATTTAAAAGTTTAGTAAATTTATGGTAGCATGGCTTGTAATTTTGTTTTATATTCACCTACTCTTTTTGTTTGTATCTAGAAACGGACGAACGATATACACACTCTTCTCCTCCCAGTATACTGACCATAAAATTATTTCCTAGTTAGGCTTAACGTATCTGTTTATAAACTAATTAACAACCTCAGATTGGGCCAAAAAGTTCTTTAAACTGATGATTTAAAACCATTGAATTGTAGTGCCTTTCTAACAAATTATTATCATCATATAATTTTTGGTAAATCTGGTAAAATCCACGAAATAAATTTGTTACCTTTAAGTGGTAAATGTCAAATCCGCTGTAACTTGCCTTCTACAACACATGTCGTATAATTAAATAAGCACTTTTTAAAACAGATAACGTTTATACTTTTAAAGAACCGCAACCGAGAAATCTTGTCATAATTTTTAGTTGTAGGTCTGATATCATATTTATTTCACTAATTTATCATCCTACATCATACTTTTTTAACATATAATGAGAAATGTTGACCAAGTAATGAGATAGTGTTTGTTTATACATGAAATAGAATGTTACTGGTTTTCCCCTAGTAGTACCGCCTTAAGTTGGTAAACTTTTGAAAAGCCAAGATGTTGGCAAAAAGGTACAAATAATATATAATAATATGAAATTTACTAGATGGACATCGAGGCGTCACACTATTGCTTTTTGGTAAAACCATTTTGAAATTTCTTAAATTTCATGTTTTTGATGAAGTGGACAGGCCAAAATTCTGCATTAGAAATCAATCGTTGGTGTTGCAAAGAAAGTACATGTACTGTATTAAACAACGGATACTCGGGGATACTCTCTAATTTTTACATCGGCTTATATTATATAAAACCACTGGTGTAAAGAGTTGTATCAATACTTTCAGATCTGAACAATATATATGGTGAAACTGTTCATTATAAGAAAAATGATAATTGAGCTTATCTTCGATTCTTCATTTTTTTTCTCATGTGGGTATTATTTATTTATTCCCAATGGGTTCACTTAACTGGATGAATGCAATGAAAAATGAGGAAGCAAGAAAAATCCACAAAAGACTCGCCATGTACCATTAAGTAATGAAGAGCAAACTACCACAAACATTACAACATAATGATGAAGGTCTATGAAACACTTTTCACACCCTTTCATATATTTCACCAGAATCATTAAATTTAAATGTACCATCAAATATGCATCTGGTATGACTTGAGCTATCTATGCCTCACAAGCTCGCTTGTAAATATTTACAGGTATATAGCAATCCAAACACGAACATTTTGGCTAATTATCAGTAATCAATAAAGCAGTTGGAATGAGATTTAACACTGTAGGCATTGTTTGGTTGTATAGGACTGTATAATAACTTAAATCATATCTACGCCCACTCGTGCATTCTTACCACATACCACTGCGTTTAGTCTCGTCTTCTGCCAGATATAAATCAGAGTGTTTATATGTATTATCAATACTGTTTGTGCATGTGTCGATCTCATATGCAACACGTAATCTTGTTATTTACGATCGAAGTTCTTGTTAAGAGCCCTGCATCGTTCCAGTACATTATTTCAATAACTCATCACATTGATTTTTGATGTTCTGTTGTTAAGTATAGACATTCAGTCACTGATGAGAGGGGCTGTGAGTAAGAGTATTGGGAGTCACCACTTCTAATACATCCGTTTTTGATTACACCCTTAATCCAAGAAGCACTGTGCAAATCTAACTACCTTCTTTACGTGTTAGACTTTTTAAGTCCGTTTAATTCACAACAACGCGTGTCACACATATCCTCTGCACCTCCACTGTACATCCTACAATTTAAATGAGTAATTAAAGTTGACTATGTTCATTAGCTTAATCATGCTTTAAGTGTTAACATCGTCCGCAGATTAATCGACTAAGATATCTTAACTAAAGTAATCATAATCCAAAAACATTGATATCTAATTAACCAAACTTCGAATGCTATTCCGCGTATAATATCTCATGTAATTGAAACTAATCAATCTATGTGGGTCACAGTAATGTCTCAAAACATGGAAAAATTGATTGAGTTGATTATTTATTGTTTTTACAACAACGAGCCGTCCACACTCCGAGGAGATAATACTCCACGTTCAATATGGAGACCGCATCCAATTACGGATCAAAGAAGGCAGTGCAAACAGATAGGTAGGTATATACAGGGCTTACCTCGATGCCACATGATGGAGGAGTGAAGCAGTGCCCTCTCTGCTGACGTGTTCAACAGCAGGAGAGGAATCTTTATCTATCGCGCCCGAACCACCGTCGATGCGCTGCTGTTCAGTCGATGAAGGGGTTTATAAGTAGGAACGGGATTATCCCGCGTACGTCAATTCCTATTGATAAGAAAAATGAACTAGTTCTCACGAACCCCAGCACCATTATCAACGTCGGCCTTCGGCAACGGTCGCGGTGGGTCTCGCTCGTACGGTCAGAGAGGTCGTGCGTTCAGCCCCGTCCACTACGCCCCGGACCCCGTGGTCAACCTTTCTTTTTAGCGTATGTTCCAAATTCTTTATTATCCTATCTGAGGACAATTTGTATAACATTTACATTATATATATTGAAAGACTCTTAATACGTGATACTATTGTAATAGAATCGTAGTGATCTGGCTCCCCTTCGTCACAGAGCTCGCATTTAGAAGGAGAATTATCAGGATGCGGTTTCAGAGATCGAAGCGGCTACGGGTATGGTCTTAATCTACGTAGCCGAAGCGCCTACCGGTATCTTGAACGGAGCAAAATGCTAGGTTTGCTAGCCCTGACGGTCCTAGCGAATACAAGCGGTTAATATACATACGTTGCGATTAGATATCCTTATTTGCATAGCCTCTTAGCGGCTAAGTGAGCCGCTACGTTTGAACGCAAGCCCAGGTTTCTTTCGAGATTATGACTTAAAAAGGAGGTCCAGACTACGATCGCGGATGTGTGGCTATGCCAAAAGAAGCTTCAACCTGGATCACATGCTGCCATGAAGTGCTAATAGACAAATGTGACGCAGAATCTAATTTTGCATGGCAACCCTTCCCCGGCAATGATGAGGTTAAAATATTAATCCACGGTGACCGTAAAAAGAAACAATAGTTATACATATCAGCCATTCGTACTCACTAAGGGCGAGGTGCTAGGGGGCATATAATAGTATTCTAAACCACGACCACTACGGAATCTCCACATGGAAAAATAGTTATTCTAAACTAATAAATGGACTGAAATCACTTTAAAATTAACTTGTGTAGTGGATGATAATTTTTTGCCTATGTCTTGTAATCAATATTTGTGTTACCAATTACTTCAGCTTCATATCGGGATAATTCCATGCGACTACAGGTGTGTGCAATTCTTGTGTCTTGACTAAGCTTCAGAAATTATTTCCCCTCCGACTTCTGACATTTCCTGGCGAAGGCTTTGAACATTATATTCTATTTTTTTCCCTATCAGAGACTGCAACTTAGCAGAAAGACGCCATTTAATGCAATAATACGACTTTGAGTATATTAAAACTCAACATTTCCCTTGCTTGGGAGGATAAACTGATTCATAATTCGAGCCTAATGTGATTGTGCCCTTTACCTATAACAGTACTCTCCTAGTCTGAGAATCAATATTAAGGAGAACTTAAGACGAAAAAATAGTTCTCATTAGAATTGCAATCTATATTAATTAAATTGGGACCTTTAAATATACCTTTTTCATGAATTTTAACGAATATGAAATTATTAAATAACAGAATAGCAAAAAATCTTCAACAAGAATTCATTTTGAACTATCAGTTTAAACTATTCATTTTTACATATTGATTCGCCAGTGCAATGGGATGGAAGAATATGAACTCATGCCCCAGTACTATAACCTGGGTATTTCAAGAAACTTTCATAATAAACCCTTACAACAAAGATATATGCTGGATCTAGTAAACATGTTCCCCAAGCCTCTGTCCTTTACTCCACGAAATATTGACACTCGTCACACAAGGAAGCACTTCAGACGTATTTCAGGGCGGATGCTTCCTCCTCCTACGGACCTGACATCCTCCTCTGGTTGTCCAGGGGTCCTGATTCCACGCAATTTCTCTCCTCTCTGTCCCTCCATTTTTGTATTCCTCACTTCTATAGGACTTATCATGGATTCCAGATACACGGCTGGTTTCGTTATCGTGTGTTTACTCGCTCCTTACACGTATTCATGACGAGCACTAGGAGCTATGCCAGAAGTTGGATGTAAATCAAATGTGGCTTCTTTAAAAATTTCTAAAGAACATCACCCTCACCGTGGGACCCCTCCTCCTGAAATCGCCGATACCTTTCACATATAACAAATCGAACATATGAACTTTCGCTTCAACACCACGCTTACACGACCATCATGAACTAGAGGCTATTAGCCTGCCACGATAAACATGTACATAGAGGCAAGTACCGACTTCATCTTTTTGGTTAAAGCATTTATGGACACCGTTGCTTCTTAACAAAAAATGGAAATAGGAAATATTCTTATCTACGTGATCAGCAAGTCATGTACAAAAATATTATTATTTGCATTTAATAATTATCTTCTCTACACAACAAGTAAACTCTGAAGTTGTATATTTAAAAGCAATGCTGGAGTTCTCATATGCAAGCTTATCGTTTGTAGTTTATTGGCAATCAGGTCTTCCAGGACAGGTCTGTCTGGAACTTCCTGCGGCACGAATGTGCCCCTTTATTTAGCTGACCTAATTTTTTATATTCGTTGAGGCAGTATTCATTTCACAGCTTCTACATGAAAAGAAGAAAATCTTAGGCGGTGGCCTTTAATTGTCGACATCGATATATGACGTTCTGAGGACGGTAAGTTATCTATCAATAATAATTATTTTCATGTCATATCAGTCGATCAAACTATCTACCACCAGCGGAATCTTTAGAAATAAATGACAGTCACTGTAAAAGTGCTTCCATGGCTAAAGGGCTTCGTTATTGGATATCTAAAATAAATATTGACATTAAACGGCAAACTATAACCTACTTCAACTTTATGCAAATCGGGGGGAACGATTAACAGCTTGTCCATCGTCCAACTTCTCATATTTAATGTATGCAATACTTTCCATCATCCAAAAACGCTTGCTAATATGGTGTGGTATGTCGTTCTCAATTTAATTTCGATAATCGGCAAGAGCTTGTTTCTGTGTAATGATCAGTTTTTGAATCGAGCAAGCTATACACGGGTACTTAAACAAACAAGTTGTTCGTTTGCAGGGGTTTTCAACAATCACTTGGGTCTAAAGGCCAGCATTTTCGGTATTCTATGGTTGTTTATAAAATTTTAGTTTACCAGTACTGAACCTACACCATTGAGTCAACTATTGCGTCTGGATGTGTTCATAACTCATCTGTTCAGATTTTTCCGTTTTTTTTTTTGTTCTCAAATTCACTATCGTAGTTCACTCAAGTCGATGTCGAAGTTTCTCGTACTTAGTACAGGCGTCTGATTTGACTATGGATTGTCCGGGTTTTACGACACAACACAACTATATAACAACACAACACCCCTGATCAAGACTATGTCTTACGGGCGGGGTGTGACCCGCGTCCACGGTCAACTAGGATAGCTTACTACTTCTTTATCCCTAACCATAACACCAACAACTTCGCTGATCCCACCTCTGGTGTGTCCAAGGGGTCCGGTTTTGCCCAAACATCTTGTTTTTGTATATTCCTCCTCCCTTTTGGGGACTTAGATGATTGATTCACGATGTTTGTCTCGTTATTCGTCGTAAAGAATCTCCTTGCTTTGCCTTTACCATAATATACTATGCCCCATCACATACTTTACACACCAAAAAACATTCATACTTGCCCCTAAAATGGTATTAATAATCGTGACATATGGTATGAATAATTATTCCCCATTTAACCTCTTTGCATTTTATTGTACTAAATACTAAGACGGATCCCTGGACTAGGGTCTTACACTAGCCGGTTTTCTGCCCCATTTGCGTGTTTCGGCTACCTGCCTTAGAATTTCCAAATGCGGGGAGTTTAGGGGAATACACCAGGCTAGGGTATTACGTGGCAATAAATGTATTAGCCTTTTCCTCTAGGGCCAGTGGAACCAGGCTAGCAAGATGGTTAGTTCTGCTGGGCGGCATGCTGAGACCC
>CAJDSM010047330.1:13368-49563 GCA_903981925.1 Ostrea lurida | reverse complement strand
ACAAAATACCGAACACGTTAACGTGCATAAGAAATACAAGGAAATGAGCAGGAAAAAGATTTGAATATAAATAAATTTTGTAAAATCTCAAAATTAATATTTGTATCACCCCCTAATCTCAATTTATGTCGTTCAACATGCGTTCAAGCATGAAATTTGGAAAACCTTCCTCACTGATGTGAATAAAATAATCTAACAAATTAGAATTCTGTTATTACCCCTTTCATCCCTTATGACATGTTATTGGATCAATACAATAGAAACCATATCAATACGTCAACCAGAGTAAGAAATGAAGAGGGCGATAAACTTTCTTGATGAGGTCCGACTGGAAGCGTCTTCCATGAAAAAACTCCATAGTGAATTATCATACCGTATCGTTATTTGTGTTCCCACAGACAATGTTCAGACCCAATGAAAGGGGAATGATTAAAACTGTTGTTATGAATCTCATACTAAATAATTTTTCATGATTATTTCCACGAGGAGAAAATAAATATAAATCTTCTAATCCATATTATGTGAACAACATGGCGAGCAAAATTACCTCATAAGCAGTGTTTGTTTCATGGCAATCGATATTCTCAAAACACATCACTAAAAAAGTGAAATACAGTTTCTGAATGCAACGCAATAATATATTTTAAGGTATAGAGGGTGCGTGGAAGTGCTGCTAGCAAGTCTTCATGATAGGAAATACCCTGATATGATCACTTTTAAAGTGAGAATATTTTAATACCTTGTATACCTTCTTTGGAAAGCTACGCGCAGTGTTATGTCCTCCTCAAGACGAGTAAACACTCTTCTCAACCGAATATACAATTTCATGTGACAAATATAAACGCTGCGTTGATAGAGGATTCTGTCTTTGTCCACCTAACATCACTGGTTTTTGAGTATTCAAGGGCTCTCTCTGAGAATATCGGTAATAGTTATGAAGTGCATCATCCGCGGAAGTTCTATCCAGCTTGACCACTTATACTAGAAATTACACCATATAGATTCGGCACGACAGTTCACTGCAACAGGTCACAACAATACTTCCTAGATGGTCTCACTATCCATACATGTCATCGTAAACTAATATTTGTGGACAGAAAAGCAAGAAAGAATTCACTATTATCCAAGTCGTAGCTGCCCACATTCTAATACTGTATGACCTATGTATCCTATCACCGTATGGGCTATTGTTCTATGTGTATATATCGCATATAAGATAGCTCTAACTCTTCGACTTACAGTTTATACTTAATGCCCCACCCTCGCTAAAGTAAATTTGTCTCCCTAATTTTCACCGTGAGGCCACCCCTAAGCAATTCAACAAGTTGTGTGGAAAGCATCAACGCATTCCAAATATAATACTCGGTGTGATTGATAAAACGATTAATTACAAAATTATATATATAATTATCATCCGGTCCAACTTGTTAGAACACAATAAAACGAAACCTTAAAAGATGACCAAAGAAAAAAAAAAAAAAATAGCTTCTTGTGTTTACTTGTCCCAATCCACGACACCAAACTGAACCCTATTTTTTCAACCCCCGACAACCGACAGAGTGTTACAGTCCGCCAATTGCATACACAGTATTTTTTAATGTCTGTGTAAACACAATGTTTACTGTGAATAAAACCTCTTCACCAGCACAAAGTTCTGTACCTTTTCCCTCCTCTCAAGAGCCTCATACATGGATAGAACACTTTTTTAGCCACTAACATTAGCAATTTTATTCCGTCAAAACATAGATTTTGTGACCGCCAATCATATAGTATAGTACCAAATACTGTTACTTTAAGAATAGTACTGAGAGAAAATCTGTTTGCCGATTTTTGATAAGAAACACATGGAGCTATCTCAAATTAACGCAATACAATACACTTTAATTTGAGAACTATGATGAGTAAATTAAAAACACATCTTATAACAATCCCAAAAGAATAAGCAATAACAACCATAAGAATTTAGAACCACAAATGAAAAGCACAAAACTAGAAATTTCCCTGTATAATAATCTATATTACCTTGACGTCTCCGACTATTTTGTTTATTTCAAGCATGGATCTACATTCATAGATTAGACTCAACATTAGACTACTCAAGTGCTATATATAGTCTTCGTTGGTTTTATTATATGAGGAAGCAGTGCCATTTATCTGTATGTGTGCTGCAGTATTTGTAATCCTTATATTTTGTGTATTGACCATCACGTCATCCTACACGGGCGACTACACCCCAAAAAACAGACGGCAATCAGTTATCATCACCAAACGGCATAAATCTATAGGGGATATATTGTCAGCTAAAATCGAGTAAGGGCTTCTCAAAAACCTGTTGTACCTGTACACAATAAATCATCAGCAGATCTGTCAGAGTACCCGTTAAATGCCTAACTTTTGCGCAAACAAATACACATTCACTAAGTGGTCTTTATAGTGGCGATTATCTTATTTATAATAAAATAATAAGAAAAATATAATAGAACAATTGAAAGAAAAGTTGCTTGAGCATTTTTATATTTGTATGACCAGCTCTCCACTCTAAGGGAGGGCAATGAAGAATTTTATATTTCATACACTTTATAGGGAGATTAACTCTATACTAAAGTTAATACCACGGACGAAGTAGAGAAAGAGGGATTGTACATGTTACATACAAAAACAAATTGATAGTAATTTCCCCTCTTTCCGGTCGAACTCCCACCCACAGATTTCTTGTTCTTAGGTTCGAGTGGAGTACCGAGTAGAGTGCGGGGCAATATAAAGTCGATATATCTGTTTTCACATTGTTTCTCCAGTTTTATCAATTGATTACCACCAACTGGGATTATGTCGCTTTGTAAATAGACATACGTTGGTAATAGAGACAATGTAGGAAATAATATCACCTGACGAATGTTAAGTACGACAGGGTTCCCACTCCTGTGAGAATAACGGGGTATTACTTAGTGGGCCTCTCCGAGTTTCCAGCCGGGTTAAAGGTCGTTCCTACTGTGTATTATGATAAGTGGATTTTTTTATTATGCGTTTTGTCATAGGGTCTACCACTTAGCACTTGATAAAGTGGGTTATTACGTCGGTTTAATATCCACTTCCGTATAAAGATAAGTGGGTTATGAATAAGCGACAGGGGTTTCCACTGTTAATTTAAGTGGGTATATTAGACAGGGTTTCCACCTGTGAATATTGATAAAGTGGGTTAATACGACAGGGTTTCCACTGTATATTGGTAAGTGGATTATTTATTTGACCCTGGGTTCATTATTACAATGTGTGATCTTTTTCCCTATATATGATAAGACTAAGAAATAAATAATATGTATGTTGAAATTTTTTTTCTTTATGATGAAGTGGAAATAGATGTCTACATGTGTGATTCTTATCTTTTGATGTGTTCTAGCAAGCTGCTCCTAGCCTCTCTGCCTGAAATAAGGGGCGATGGATGAAAATCTCGAGGTATCGATCCTATGATCTAATCTCAGGCTCATTGCAATCAGTGTAGCGAACATACTTTTCCTGAAATACCTATTCTGTGAACACTTTCAAAGGCACTTAACATTTGAGAATATTTATTCCACAAATAGGAAACTGATAATGTGGAGGGAAGTGTACTGAGTATCACTTCTAGTTCTTTAACACTGTGTTAAATTGCATTTAAAACACAAGACTTGTTTATGTTTACAAACTGGTGAACATATTTAATACTTTATTTGCAAGTATGCATCCTCTAAATTGTCACAGTAACATGCAGGGCTGTTGGGCGTGCAAGTAACCTTCCGAAATTGCGCTGTCGCTTGTAAGTTTTCATATCCGTGATTACACTACCTATCTTTGCGATGGGTTCGATTGCACCGAATTCGGAATTCCAAATTTCGTATTCGGTCGGTTCAAAATTTAGTCGCAACTATGTAACACAACAAAATATAACAGCGGACAAAACGATGACGGTACCTGAGGTGATGTGAATACTAATATACTTTTGAATTAAAAACAAATGGAAAGTAGGTACCCAATAAAATCTATACCATATGTACTGTAGAGCTTATATGCTACATACACCGTTCAACATTACATATATTTAACAGAGCTTCGGAAGAACATTCTTATGTCGTGGGACCCGACATCTCTGACAGAAAAAAACACAATTTGAAGTAATCCAGTGATCAAGTGGACTATAAAGATTCCACCTGATGTATCAGCGAGGAGAGCAAAATTGCCATCATCTTCTAGACCACAATGTAAGCTGATTGCAAATATCAACTAGCGAACGGACCATGATCCAATTGATAGTGCAACACTGAGAAGTACTAAATGGATGATAGCACTTAGTGAGAAAATTAAGTCTATTATGTTTTAATTTCTCGTAAATACTACGGAGAAAGAATAACACGAATGTGCGAAAGTGATAACTTGTTAAAGAGCAGTATAGTAGTGAGACGGTACCTTTCTTAGAAATAACGTAAATACATTTTGTAAGTTTTTACCAGGAAGCGTTCATCTTTAACGTATGGAGTGAATTATATAAGCGAATCAAATGGTTAAGACAGTATATCTTTTTTTTCAAGTTTGTTTCACAGTAAACAATTGTGATTCGATTGCGAATAAAATCCAGATTGTAGCATTTTGAATCGAAATCGAACCAAAAATGATACGCTTTGACTATCGTCGCAGCCACTATACATGAGCTCATATTACACTTCTATTAAATCGGTAATATATATAAAAAATGGGGGGGGGGGCAGGGGGGCTGGCGGGTTAGAGAATCGGGGGGTGGTGGGATGGTACGGGGCCGGGGGGTAGGGGGAAGGGGGGAGGAAGGGTGGCTTCTTTCCTCTAAGATATATCTTACACATGTTTAACTGCCTGATTGATAACTGGCTGATGTTGCTGTGTCTTGAAGAAAATGGTTCAAGTAGATCTTTTAGCAAATCTAAGTTCCCTGGTCAAAGACATGAAAGCTTTTCCCAGACTGCAAAAACGAGTCAAGCACATAGAGTCGTGATATAACAGAACAGTACATAGTGTAAGACATGACATATCACGTATGTAGTACAGAAAAATGGGTTTGTATAACTAAACAATTCACGTCCAGTACAGCCACTACTGATATAGGAAAGTTATGCGTGTTTTTTCATGTTTTAATGTTTCACTTCGACAAAATTTGGACAAAAAAGTTAAAGTCTATGCTTAATATAATGAAATCTTTAATAATAAATGTTGAATATTCTCTCCTTTAATAGGGGATTAGTGAAAAAATGAAGATACGTCCCGAGATCATTCCTGGCCCAAGCTGCATGCTCAATGGGTGATATTGTAAGATTTCCCCACAGAATCGACTCCAAATCGGGAGGTTTAAAAGAAGTCTGTTGCATACCTGGTGTATTTATATATAGAGGGTATTTATATCACTTATCTACACTTTTATCGGCTTTATTGGATAGAAATCGGAGGCCTATGGTCTATAAGGTACCTTTAAACTAACTTTTTACTGAGCACAGATCACAGGGGCTCGTCACGAACGTTGTGTCTTTTTCAATTTAACACCTCTATTCTATATTTAAACAAGGGTGGGGGGTCCAGTTCCCCAAAAATGCTACCTCCATTCCGAGTCGCCTCATTTTAATATTTCACAAATGGTTAATCTCTTTCACAATCCAGGTATACAATCAATTGGTAAAAGATATATTTTGTAAAAGTACCTATGCCATGCCAATTCCGTATCTAGTTCTAGGACCTTCGTCGCTTCTATTTTATAAATCCAAATAATAATATTATCATAAAAATAATGTTCGCTCGGCCAACTGTTTAAAATATCCAAATAAATTTTTTTGTGTTTTCGTACTAATTCTCACAAACCTCTCCATTTAGTCGTCAAAATTAATTAAATCATAGAACTTAAGCTACCGGCATACAACACATATATAGTGTCACCTACACGAAAATCCTTAATCATCAGATGAAAAGAACAATTAAAGACCTGATAATAAGAGTATTATTTGCATGTAACGCTTATTCTCTTTTATAGAGACATACAACGATATGTTATAATGGAGACGAACTAGCTTGTTATAAATATATCAGTGCTCATAAACATCAAGTTTTAGAATGTGTTACTCTAAGCAATGAGCGAGAGCAAGATATATTTGGACTTTAGCCAATTTCAACACCATTCACCATCGATTACATTTAATTGCCGAAGAAAAATGATATAAATCACACTAATCGACCTCATATTAGCATTTAATTGCAATATCTAAAAGAATGTAATTATATGCCATTGTATACACAAAATACATTAGCCAACGGCAGAACAAAAGTTACACCTTTAAAATATACTAAGTTTGGCAAAGTTAATTCAAGATTATTTCAGTAAACACAAGCATCTCACCGTCAGCTGAATGGTACAGAGGAGAAGAATATAAACGATTGTATCACTGTATGCTACAATATATTGAATCTAGATATATAGTTAAACCCAGTGAGGAATATTTTCTTAAGTTATAATGTCTATTCTTGTATAATTCGATTGATATCATCGTGCACGTCCTTATAAACACGGCTTATCTTCCCTAAAAAAACAAAAATACATATTAGAGTTTGTTAGTACACATTAAGCTGACAAAACTCTATGACATTTTCAAAAACACAGATAAAACATCTAATGGCTTCGGTCTCTCCATCTACTTGCCATCTACACTTTAATCTGCTAAGTCATTCATTTCGCGTTATATATACTACTATTTCATAGCATGAGGAATCTAGAATAGACCATTAGCGTAAGCGCGACTACAACAATACCACACGACAGCTCCTCTAGCGATATGCTAGCGCGTTGATACCCCAATGAAAATGCGAGCACTGATATGCAGGCTAAGTCCACAAGTCTGTTAACTATAACACGAAAGACTAAGAAGTCAATTCTTAGAAACAATCCTGAAATCCATTATCATAATGAAATTGGAAGAGCTCACTCCCCAGAGGACCTCGTCATCGAAAATCCGCATAGATAGTCAATGACCTCAAGCTGTGATTAACACTCTGCCAATTACTATCACAGTGCTTGCCCGTGACAAATATTCCTATATAATCTCTAATCCAAATGCCGAATCATTTTTACTATTACATGAGTTTCCATAGATACGTCTATTGATTCAGATGAATGCTACTTATCCAGGCGATAAATACTCACAATGACACCAAATACACATCCATTGTATAAAGTTAGACCCCTTTGGAGAACGAGGATGTAGCAAATAGCGAAATATTGTACTCTAGTAAACTATTCACTGACCATATTATTATTAGGCGAAATCTATCCAAAATGAAAGTGAATAATCAGCCAACACTATGTTTACACATTAAATCTAAATCCCCTCTCAAAATGCCTGGTCCTCCTCGAGCAGAAATGTCCATAACATGAATCACATCCAAGCGTTTAGCGTTACTTAACAATGTATGGTACAAGTTTCATGGAAATCCATCAACAACATGAAAGCGCCACCAGCGCACAACATATATGAAAACTCGGACGATGGACGGGGTCAAAATTCTTTATACCAGCAACTCGTTGTTGCGTGGGATATTTACATTTTTTTTTAATTGTTTTTCTTACTTTTAATAGATAGAGCAGGTTTGGGTGTAAAAATTTCGATTTAAGCTGTTTGAATCGTTTGAGGGAGTGACGGGGACGGATTTTTTTTGAGAGATATGAGAGAGTATATAGTTCAAATTATTAAAATAATTAAAAGCAATTAGAATGAGTTATTTAATATTACCTAGTATTTTAAGTTTGAAAAAGCAATAAATTTTAGGGAGAGATAACCGTTATCTTGCATGACCCATGAATGTATTTATAACACATAATATGCGTCACTATGTATGAACCATATAGTTCCATTATTAGATCAAACAAGACTGCTAAATACGTGTAAGTAAAAGTCTAGTCACATTTAATCTAAACATAAATTTGCAACAGACATAAAACACTATCTATCAACATCTCTGTAACAAATGATGTCAACTTAGATTTGAAGAAAATTGGCGTAAATTGAGAGAGAACATGCTACAGATATTAGATATCCCAATAAGAATCAGATCGAGATTTGTGTCCAAGGAATATTTGGTAAAAATAAAAGACCTTCATCTTTGTAGTTCCTAGAATCTTATAAGAAACAATAGACTTAAACTCTCTGTACATAGGACGGCTGTCCATTTTTTTGTGCAGAGACTTTTTTCACACAACAAAGACAGTAGCATTTCAATATAAAAAGTGAAAAATCAAGTTTTGATCAAAAGAACTCGATGGACACGTACACGTACCTTTAATAACTACGAATAAATCTATTTAACTAGTGTAATAAATATATGAGTTGTACACTAGCGTCAGCCTGAACACATTTTCCTTTTATACAAATGGTAATTGACCAACATAAAAAATGTTCTGCTAGATCTTCCGCTTTAAACGTTGTTCAAATAATAGCCTATGTAGAACCGCTTTACATAAGAAGAAAATAATTTGTTTGCTGACACGACACATTATTACCTTTATAATCTGATCCCGATCACTGGGATTTCCTGAGCAACGGATGGATTCCCAATGATTATTTTTCTCTTACATTTCTTACACTCGGCTAGCGTGGCTTCCTGGTATGTATAAGGCCTTCTTCAAGGCCCAGCTATCATAATCTGTGCCTGCCGACGGCAGACATCCGCTAACAACTAAGTGGACTGATAAAAATGGTTCCACAGAGTGATTTATTACCTAATCTCGGATGTCTTGTTTTTTCAAAAGCGCACAAAGAACATACTGAGTATGACTGGCACACGGCTCTACCTTACAGCGACCTGTGCACGTGATCGCCCAAAAAATTAGCATAAACTAATGTTGAACCAAGCATACGGCAACATAGACAACCGACCTTGAGAGCAATAAAACACCCACAATCTAAAATTGCCAATGATGGCAGTGTGGGTTAGATTTGAAACGGATAGCAAATATGCGTAAGGAAACGTGAGATACCGTCGTAGGCGAGGAGAAAATAGAGACGTCGTATAGATCATAGACAAGTACTTAAGTAATAAAGGAGACAATCTAGTTATCCCCGTTCAGTCGAACGGCAAGAAGAATGTGGCTGATCAGTACTGGTTGGACGGTAAAAATCACCTCGTAAAAAATCTAAGCAACAGAGACACAACAGCTTATAGAGTACATAAACAATAATTACCACAACAGTTGTTTCACAAAATGTTACAACCACCACTCTTCGAAATATACACACAATCTCGTGAGCATAAACTTTATAGACTTTCATATTCACCACACGAAGCCCGGGTTCAACACCACAGATCACACCAAGTGAGGTCCACTGTAGAACGAAAGATACGGGAGCAATCATAAGCTACACTAAATGATAAAGAGTTGATGATTATTCGATACAATGAACCTGTAGCCCATCTAATCAAAAGATCACAGGCAGTCGAGAATGCCTGAGCTGGAGAGATCCGCTGTTGAAACAGAGAAGCAATGAAATTCGTTAGCGACATACGTTGAGAACCATATGGTTATAGCACCAAGCTGTCGCCGCTGCAAAGAACACACATTATACATAATGACAAGATCATCCCGAAGAACCTGTGAAGTTATCCGACTGTATCCGTGTGATCGGCATGGCATTATATTGTTCTGTCAGAGCCGTATAGTCTAAAGATGTATATTCATTTCAACGCTGAATTAAGCCCTTCCATAACAAGTCACGTCAATGAACGGTCCACTTGTATTCTCTAGGAGAAGAGGCCAATATGCCCCACCTATTGTAAGGACCTCTGAATACCATTCGACCGCTGATTCAGATAAGAAGAACCGCGATTGGTAACCAAGCCACCAACTGACAGTGTGCCACGAATCATCGCTGTGACAGGAGCAATATGCACCTATGGTACAATCTGATTACTCATCCGCCGCCTAGAAAATTATGCCCAGGCTTGAGAACTAATGTACACGCAAAACGTTGTCGGCATGAGCGGTCTCATCTGAAAACCAATATCACAGGTATAACCTCAGAGATAAATATATAGCACACTGCCATACTATCTTTTTCAAATACAGGGTAATTATTATCAAGCACCCCCATGCTACGAACACAACAAGAGGTCTAAACTCGAGGAGAAGTATCTGCTGAAGGCGAGTACTTAGATGTGGAGTGGATATCATTGAAACTTAGATGCTGGAAAACGATTAACTAACTATCACCGCCTATCTTGACACGCTCTCTGCCTAGCAAAATATCAGAGATGGCAAGGAAGCAGACGGATAGGGAGGTCATCGTATAAGAGTCCTCGTAGAAAAACGTGATAGAAATAGCAAAATACACCAACAAGTAGAGAACGTCATTCCAAAGATACAGTAGAAGCAGAATTGACGACGAATTTTCCATCTGGAGAGCACCATCTGTCCTCTAAATCGACCTTCTCGAGAAAGTAGCAGGTATATATACGCATTGGAAGGATAAAAACCAGAAGGGACGACCGATCAAACAATCAAACTATGAAGTGTTGGAGACACTTTGTCTTCACAATGATTCAGTATGGAATCGGCACAGTCCGACAGAATCACACCTTGCGATGAGGCTGACCATATACCGCACTCTCTCACCACTGTTTGAAAACTAATTCAAAATACCACTGTCGACAATAAATACATGTTCAAAACTAGAAACGTATTTAAATTATCTATGTGAACGTTCAGATTACACGAAATTAGAGCAAATGAAACTAGTGAACAATATTAATGTGTGTGGAAAAAAATATTAGCATGAAAATATATTGGGCTATGTCTGGCGGTGTTGTTTTCTCCTTTTGTATCCAGTAATTAGAAAGGACTCACACGTATATGGAAATAAGGGTATAAAAGAAGAAATACGTTACGAATATACATCCATTGAGATTGAGAAGTTTTTTATTTCCGTCACACGGTAATGTCGCCAGCTCACTATCAATCAGTTTCTATAAATACAAAATATCATATTACTCAGTGCGAGGGTGGTATATCACGAGAGAATAGGAACTACGAGATAGAATACAGATTTATTGTAGAAAAGCTTGAATTATAAAAGAACATCGACTTCTTAATAACGTAAACAATGATGAGTTGTAGTGTGTAAGAGCATCGTACAAAAATGAAGTACCCTATAGTTTCTGATGAGGGCGTAGAGGCAACCACTCACTATCACATGTGTGATATCTTTATATTAGTTAAAGAATAGTAAATTCCTAACGAGACAATTAAACACCTTGTTAACCTTGCGCAGGCGCTCCTCGAGAGAGTGATTCTTCATAGTGATCGAGTCAGGAATCATAGTGAAAATATCAGACCGTAAATTATAAATCTAAAATATACACAAATTGAGATATAGGAAAGTTTTCGAGTACAATTGAACTCTCCGCACACCATAACAGACTTAGGATGCGCTTTAAGACTTCAGCATTAAAGTGAAGAAAAATATCACCGGTGAACATAAGGTATTGACTTGCTTAGCTAACTCGTGTGTTCAGTCTCCTATTTAGGAGTTGTTGTGACGACTTTTCGCGAGTATGCAGGTAGTTTTATCTACATGACGTAGCGTTAATGAACAGGGAAAATTTTTTTAACAAATATGTGACTCCACAATTCTGGATCGCTGCACACTTGCTAAGCGATGAAAGCGAAAACTATCTACTATCAATCCGAGAGAGGATAACGAAAATGTTTAGGCCCGATAATCAACTTGTGTACAACATGTTTTGAATCATATCTTAGTAATGAAATATACGAATATACACATTTTATCACTAATTTGAACCGGGGATCATGTTTGATCAAGTGCGAGGATTAGCTGAATCACTTTAGCACGTTGATTGAGAAGAGTATCGTGTACATTGTATATATTTATTAATCTATTTAACTTATACAACCAATACTCGACTTAAAAAGAGTGGAATGTATCCAAAATTGAAAAATTCATATATCGACCTACAGCACAAGTATAGATTTATAAACAGTTAAACTTTCAAAGAATGACGCACTGAAATTGAGCCACCCAACGATGTATTCTAGAAGAGCCACGCCAACAATAAATTCATTTAAAACGCCCTTGCATTCCCCATCGTGTCGATCTGTGGTTCAATATTTTACTTATCTAGAATCTTACCTTCTTTTTTTTTAAAGCTCCTCGTTGATCACACAATACGGGGTTGCGACATGTTGTGCACACATTGGGATAGGAACCGCCAACCATGTTAATAATGTTGTCCTACAGTGGTGATCAAAAAACAAGACGACTGGGTCACTTCTATATTTACTTGCACCTTAAAATCTGTTAAACATCAATTACAGCCGGAAACCATTCGTACTCATTTGCAACTGTCCTTTCGGTTGATTTTCATCCATTCGATACATTTGGATATTTTCTTTTCAATTTACACAATTTTATCGTTTCCAATTTACCTCATCTAATTAAAATCTTTAATATTTGTCTGTCCTATTATGGCAATTTAAATAATGTAAATATATCTAGCATAACTATTGTTAATGTTTTCCAAATAGTACACGACATTTAAATTCATTTAGCTTCCTGTTGATTCTGAAATCTTTTTGGAGCTAGGAACATTGCGTAACTTAATGGAGTGCTTAATGTTGATCTCTCAAAAAACTAATGACTTGTAACATATCTTTAACCGGTTTTCTATAGAAGAATGTCTAAATGGAAAATTTTCGGTAAGTTTGGAGAGGTGATCGCTTATATCTCATATATGTGATAGGTATGAATGATTGCGAATATTATGCATGTATTTATCTCACAGTGAGAGATGCTGTGACATATCTTAGCCGGTGACATAAAATCAGATATAAAATGCACTGAGAACACTGAGCAGAAACAATATAAGTGAGATGAGAGAGTGGCTACGACAGAAGGTGTTCATAATCATCGTGTGTAAAAGGTTCAAGAGACGTATTTAACATCTTGGCATGAAAAGTATCGAGTGGTTATACTGTGATAAACTACAAGACAATGTATAAAACAGATTGAGATTATAAATATAGTAAAACCCGACAAGAAACCTGGACCAGGGCTATTACAACTAAATTCATCCACTGGGCCCTTATCTAGGACGCAGCAATACGATCGCTAGCCACAACTACGCTCTTACTATACGCCCTCTTATCACGATATTTATCAGCGTCGAACGAGATCGTGGGTTAATCCATTTCAGTGAAGACTGCGGAAGGAGCGACTGAGAGTTGACACAGTTTTTAATCTATTTTTTACTGCCTGGATCTATAAAATAAGATATATTGTTCGGCGTTTTATTTATTCTGTATTTGTTATTATCCGTATCGCTGAGACTCGCGCAATAAAGAAACCGCTATTTATTTTTATCGTCTAACCATTTATCAAGTTTTATTTCCACGTGCATGCTGTAGATGAAACGAAGCACATTGAGAGAAATTATCACAGTGTCCACACGCGATTAAGATGGCAGGTACCATGCGAAGGACGTATTCACGTAAGGAGTAAAACGAGAGGAGAAAGTATGGGACGGCAAAAATTTTTGTTTGCATATTGCTCAGCTAAAAACCACACAACTATGGCATCTGAGGGTGGTAATCATAATGTTGGAATATCTAATACGATGAGTTAACTGACTCAGCAGCCTATCGCTCCTCTATCGATAATATTATCTTAACAACATACCAAGATTTAGATAGCGGCAAATGTTGCGAGTGATTACTCCATATAACAGCTCTTACGAGAAAGCCCAATCTAATCCAAGTGGCACGTGCGAGCCAATCAGCAATATCCACATGGGCAAGTGAGCATTCCTATTTTGAACTCCTTCTCATACAGACTATAACTAAGAACAAGCGCTGTATCCAATAATTCACTTTCTCCCGCAGTCCGCTCGGGCGGCAATGGACTGGGGGAAAAATGATTGACCGAATACCTATATAAATAAGGTCCTTTTACGCGAGTTACCCGTTTTATCTCTTGTCGACGACACAACCCCTAGGTATTACTGTGTGTTAGTGGCTAATTCTGGCATGCGATTAATATCTGGTTACAGTTAGCACTAATCTATACAAGCAATGTATCACGCACAAAGCGAGTGTTTCCCAGACTGTCGACGTCTCTTATCAAACCCTGCTTACACATAAAGCGATAACACACGTAGACAGGCAGACGAAAATCGACTGAATGGCGTCACCATGAAAAGGCGAACCGAGACACGCGCCGCATTAGCCTGTAAGCGATGCGTTAACTTTCAATCTAGTCCCCATTCAGCTTAAACTCTCCCTAGACAGTGCTCAGAAAATTTTTTAATTCTCAGTTGTCACGTTAATTATCTTTTTAAACCACATGCCCTCACGGGGAACACATGGATACACAGTGCACCCCGGAGTAGGGTCGATATGCCCGACGAACGGGCAGCACAGAAGAGCGCAGGGTCAGTTTCACGATATAAAACATGCTCCAGGAGCTACCGCTCGTCTGATCCAAACGATCACGTTCGTCGAATAGCCAATCCACGGACCCCTGAGAATCTCACGAGATATAAAAAATCATCCAGTCTAAGGCGATTAATGCGCTCTCACCAACTTAATCCTAATGTCGTTGCACTCAACATGCCCTGTTCTCGATGCGTATGTGAGCAGAGACTAACCGCAATTGTACTCAACATAAGCACACTACGGATGCATATGACACTAAGCGAGAATTATTCTTACTCAGATTTTCAAATATAAAAATAATCAGTGACAATGACTTCTCGGAATCTCTAGGTCGCCAATCTTAATTCAAATTATTGAGAAAGTAGAATTTTGAAAATCAAGATGGTCGTAGACCTGAGAATTTGTCGTCTCTCCTGTTTCAGGGATTCTCGAGTTATACTAGAAGCAAAGGATCGTAGATTGTCATCCGAGCCCAACCAAGAAGATTGTATTCTCAATAGTCCAAAAATATCATACAAATTACCTATAAGATACGAGGATTGTATAAGAAGTCTTGCACTAAAAAAAGTGTAAAACAAATTTAGATCGCGGTTTTTCTTATCCAATTGAGCTCTAAATATAAATAGAGAAATTATTCACACAAGAGATATTGCATACCACCCTTACATCATGATAACACAATTATGGATTCTTATATCGAGACTTCTATTTAAAATTGTCTCTCATTGAGAATTTCCAAAGAAATTTATTGAGCACCATTCGCTACATTACTTCATCAGAAAATTATTTTTCTATCTAAACTATTGGGCTCGCAAGGAATCGTTTTCCATTATCTTTCTATCCCAATCCGCTCACCAGCTAACCTCGTATATCTTCCAGATCTCCTCCGATAGATGCGTCGTCTGACAATAGTAAATAGTTATGGAGCGATGACCCCTCTCGAGTCACACCCAGAAAAATCCAATTTCGTGTAGAAGAGTCGAAAGTAGGCGAGAGATCGGTGAAACTCATTCCAGTCATTGTTGCCGTGGAATATTGTTGCTCAAGTTAGAACATCACAGCTAAAAATACTAGAGATTACGACCAAGTCTTGTACACCTCGTTATCCTAACTGTATAGATGTTTATACTTAAGTTTTTGTGAGCGGTCAAGTGACTTTTCTCTCATAGCAGACGCCATATCGCGCGATTGGAGAGATATTCTACTATATGAATATATTTTTTTCTTTAATTCGATCTTAAGCGTTCTTTGAGCTGTTGGCTAGAATTAAGAAGATAACGAAGTAAAATATATACGCCACTGCTACAAATAATTTATTATATCAGAATTGGATTTCTCGACTCATTAAAACCTGCCCTACCTGCCTGCGGATGATTATAATCTTAAGCGATCATAATTTTAAGATATAAGGTGTTTTATATCGATCGGTATTCTTGAAGTGCGCCATTGAAGCGAAACCTCACACGCTGATTCCCATTGAAACGTTAATTTCTCTCGCAGCTCACAATAGGCTATGACATTAGCTACGTGTTCTGGATCATAGTAAGCTACATTATTTCAAAGCAGAATTCCGATCGTGGACGTGTATGCTATACCACCCGCTAAAAATCTCAGCTCTCAACAATGAGAGCATTTGACTATAGATGCCCAAAAACACCCGAGTTTGATGTTTCTTATATGCCTAAAACAAACAAAAGGCTAGAGGTAATGAGATCAGATATCAGCGTCTTACAACTCATCGTCGTTTAATAAAAAAAAGTGAGAGTGTAGTTTTTCGCACACAACGATAGGTGCTTATTCTTGTGTGGTCACGATCTTACTTTATCTATTGTATCTTACACATCTTAACAACAATAGGTGCAATATTAAATCTCTGGAAATTACCTCACTAGATTGGACTAGATTAAAATAACATCAAATATGTATATTCTTACCATAAAGGTACTAATTAGCTTTAACTGTAATTTTCATCAGGTCGAGGACTTTCAACATGTAATCTCTTTTTTTTTGATTTACACTTCATAAGATCTACATTATTCAATACCTCTCTATTTACGAGTCAATTTCGTTTATGTTAGTCGGCATTCACTAGAAGTTAATATGTAACGAGAACACGGGAACCACCAAAAGGTTGTCACCCATTTTTAGTTTTTAATAGTCACTTGGGTTAGTGATCGCTTGCGTTGATTCTCAAAATGAACAAGAGAGAGTAGTAATTGTGTGATCAGCCTGTTACCATGACAGAAAGGCCATTCTATAGCTCGTCTTGAATAAATAGGACAGCTCCTAGTTGGAATGTCCTCTGCCTCTCACTGTAGGGTATGAATTGTTGTACCAATGCACTCTATATCCAAATTTTTATATGAAAGACAGGTAAGCGATTTCTCGTGTTTTTCCTTAATTCCATTATACTTTCTGAGATATATTATAACGTTAGTAGTTTGATATAGTTTAAGTGTGTTTGAATATAGTATGAGTACGGGAATATTAATGATATAAATCGCTTGGAACACCACTTACCTTTCTGACTAGAGTCCTGACCTGTTCCTGACAACTCTTACAGATGGAGCCTATTTTCGTGCGCTCCTGCTGGTTTCTAGCGAATCCCCGGATATGACTACCAGGAAGAACTGAATCTAGGCCATTTGCGATCGCACTCCAGAATATTTATTCAAGAGTTCTTGATTGCATCAAACAAAAATTTTATTCACAATATATGAGTTTAGTTACGGTGCACGACTTAATAGCAGCTATAATAGTCTGAATTATTTTATAGTTCAATAATTAGAAAATAGACAGGCATATTCTTATTTTATACATTTGGGATATCTGTTGTAAACGAAATTGAATACGAGACACGAGATTGAGAATTATTGTGTGCAAATCTTATTCAAACAGCACGGGTCAGGGAGAGAACAAGAGATATAGGTTCAAAAATCAGTAGAGATCTCCCGCCGGGAGATAGAAAACTGCATGTCAGACATCACACTGTAAAATTGTAGTCATTAATCCTATCGCAAAAATCTATGTTATGCTGAATAAGACGGACAAGAATTACTATATCGTTCTAATATCCAACTATAAAGACCAGAGAAGTGTGATATAACCGTGAGTGAGAGAACAGAGTACAGAGCGAGACACCAGAATTCTATCGTGATATCTGCACGGAGGACGAGGATCTATATTCTGCGAGGAATACTTCACATATGCACATATAACACATCTTTGCAGACATTGTATAGACTCAATCCGCGAGAGATGATATATGCACTCCCTTGCAACGTTATATACGCGATGAGCTACACTAACGGTGGCTAGCGAGCTTTCTCCTCACCGAATCATAAGGTATGTCATCCAGTAATGCGTATATTGACAACAAAGAATCTCCCCAACAGCATCAATTTCATAGATATACTCAATTGCATGGAACTCACGAGATATAAATCACAGACCTTAAATGTAATGATGACACCGATGATCACGACCTTTCAAAAACTACGCTAGCTAGTACACATGCATTAATGAGGATCCTATGCCTTTAATAAATTAATTTTTATTTTCTAATGCAATCTAACCTGTATTCACCCAGACATAAATCTTTTCCTAAAGTAGTAATTTAAATTTAGTGATCCTTGGAACTTCTTATCTTCGTTGAACATCCCAATGTTACAGCACGATTCCTATTGATAGTTCACAAAAAATCTGCAACGAGATACGCGATTAAAACGTATTTAAGATGTCAGTACTCAAAGTCACCATCTCCATTCCTTAGATAATTCCGAAAATATTATAAAACACAAAAGCTAATTGAACAACAGAGAATTCGATGGTGTAGGAGCAACGGAATGCAATCGCACCTATCCCGACAATCATTATCACGTTGTATATGTAAGAGTATGCGTGTGCGATCACAATGATGTTCAAGGTTTGCCTCTTATGATAAGGAGGAGACCGTCTAATCGCCAGGAATAAGCGTCGGTTCCGCTGACTCAGTCGCAAAGAGACTACATCCGCCCATCAAGCCCCCTATTTGTTAAGCGCACTTCAAAAACAGAGTTAACAAACGGGCATTTAAACTCGTTGATAACATAATGAGATACCACCCTATTCTGCAAGGTCAATAAAAAACTGTGTTTCAGATACACATTCCGAGACAAGCACATGGAGGACAGATTGAAATCCATGAAGTGCAAAGTAAAGGTTCTACTACAAAGCGATGAAATTAGATTAGTATGGGTAGATAAGTTCTGTGTTTGATTGCATCCGCCTATTTTATAATATTTCAATGCATACGTATGTCAGTAGGATCTGGGATTCTCACAACACGGATCAATAGACTATATGTATTTGCAATTATGTAAGATAACTGGGCAATATACGAAACACAGCAGATTCGGTACATTAGTTAACTAAACCTGGGCAGCAATATCATATCCTTGTTTTAGAGGCAGTATAAGAGAAGATAAATCGGCACTTCGTTATGTTGAAACTAGTTCCGAGCGCTAAAATGACAAGTCTTCGAAATGGCAACTATGCACTAGATCTGCGCGCTTTGATTAAATAATAATGGTCACAAGAACATTGATGATTTATTGGGTCCTTGAGCACATGAGTCTTGCGAATTCTCAGTGTCTGTTTGTGGCGATCCGGATCCAGAGAAGACGCTTTTAATGTCTTAACCAGGCAGAAGGTCAGAAATATCGCACTGATTAATATGACTCTTAATTTGTTTACCATCGCAAGCGATATAAATCGGAGGCGTTTATAATTCATTAATTACTTTGTTTGGGTGGATTTACTAGTATTATTTGTCTGTTACAACATTCACGCAAAAACTAATGGTCCAGACCATCGCCTTGTTTATGAGAATCTAGTTTAGTAAAACACATAGCCTGTAAGTTTGGATGTTTGGTGATATGTACAAGTCTATAGGTAATATAATTTTGTGAGAGGTCTGATTGCAGTATCCTGAAGACCAGAGCGCACTGTGATATACAATGACTGTGAATAATCTCATGTAAATAGGTAGGTTATGCAATTTCTGATGTCGAGATTACACACACGGTGTAGATGAATATCTACGTTCAGTGATGTATGACTCAAAAAACCTAAGAAGAAAGATCAGAATTTGTCTTTAGGAATAATATCGAGGTAATCATATTAAGTTTTGGTCTACACTGGAAGTACCCAAAATTGTAATATAGTACTATAACACGCGGAACAGCTATATAATGAGAATACGTCTGGAATCGTGATCAGATGTTCGTATTAGAATACAGCATCGGAGATATTTCGATTTCCGGTGGTATATTAGTGGCCTAGAGTGTATATATATCGATACCCTAGACCTATGAGATGATCAGGTAGGCAGGGAGTGTGAAATCCCTGGTCATACCCGCGTCAGATGCACATATTTTATCACCACTAATCATACGTTAACCATTGAGTGGGGCTGATAAGGTGGTATGAAATCTACAGACATATTGGCATTTGGCAGGTGAAAAGATACTAGCCAGATATAGCTGTGAGTGAGTGTAACCCGAGGGCTACGCTCCGTCACAATTACTGAGAGCGATACGAACACTATCAAGGATACATTAGGAATGCACTGAGAGAGAAAATTCACGTCGCAGAGAGAGCGAGGAGCATAGGAATTATCTCCACATGGCGACAGATGAAAGGCTCGATCTTCTGGTAGAATTCACCTGGCGATAGTGGGACGTATCACAGGATGGACAACAATGATCACACAGTTTCCGTCATTGGTGTCGTATCACGATGCAATTGTGTTCGTGGCCAGTTACCATAGTTCTTTAAATATCTAAAGTGGGACAGCAATAGTTAGAACCAGAGCATCTGGTACTCAGAGAGAGCCTGCGCGGTTCACTATAGTAAACTTTCGGGACTCAAGTCTAGAGAGATAACATTTAAGAAGGGTAAGGAATTGATAGCGCGTATAGCTCGGGTTCGATCTCCCGAGTGGCAGTGAAGGCACACGGTGGTCGATGAGCAAATTAGGACTAGATTGAGTCTCCGAGCCGGCTCCCGGGTTTGAAAATGATCGGAGTAGCAGGTCCAGTGAGAGAATAACACTTAGTTTAATTAGTGTTTCACTTGGCGTTATATCTCATATACTAGTACGCATTACTTAAGACTCGTCGAATGAGCTAGTAAGTAACTTTGTAGAGCTCAACTAGAGAATCATAGTCACACTCTGCTCACCAGTCTTATGTGAGAAGCCGTAATTTCTCACTTTATCGGACAGCTATCATACTTCGGCAATGAATGGAGTGCAATATAGCATGATGCTCACTAGTACCCCAATTGTAACACTCACACTACAGATGGTGTGTACATTTAAGAGTATGAGTATCTACGAAATCGTGCTTAATTGATGATATTAAACGACCTATCATATGTGCATGCTAGAGAGTGCGACTAGTATTAATAAGTCAGCGACTAGAGAGAAATCTTAAATGTCTGATCAATCATTACTTTGGTTACCGTTTCATATATGAGTCATAATGTCGTAGTACAATAACATTACAATTTTAAATATATCTACCCTAGTATGTAATGCATGATAGGAGTGAATGTGATTTATAAATATACTCTCATCAGAGACGTGGCGCACATAGATGCAATATCGTACTCACGTGCAATGAGAATCATAGATTGGGATTTGAACTACCATGATTTATTCCACGACATCAAAGTGGCAGCATGTCTACTTCAGGGATGAATTTATCTGTAGTTCACATTGGACACTGTTATATAGTTGCTCCGGGTTGGAATGTCAGATGCTAATATAGGCTATGAAATTAGTATGTGTGGGTCATCCTCAATTCACTATAGTCCATCAGCAAAGCTTCTCATTTTGATATCCAAGCTATGGGCGTCTTGTAGTCAGAAGACAATTCTGCTCAATCATGTACTAGAGCCTGATACTAGTTGGTACGCGTATGCAACATATTCTATAATCACCTTGGCTTTAAGAAGAATCAGGGGAGCATTTTCAGTTAGAGTGCAATGTGCTAGACGCACTTAGATTCGATATCGTTTTCTAAGGTTTTATCGTTAAATCGTATGACGAGACTGTCCTTTAAACAAACCCAGGATTTATAACTGTGAAAGAGAGTACCGAGTGCGAGTCAAGCCTTAAAACTCTCTCAGCTCTCTACTCTAGAAGAACAACCTAAAATAATAAGACAAAGAACACAACATACTCTTGAATTGTCACTATCTGGTACGTCTAGTCCACGATTGTTTCAAATATATCTTAAGTGAATTCTCAATCCCGATGTAATTCCATTGCAGCAGTGTGACATTCACTAGGGACGCCTACAGTCACTCGAGTATAATGTTCAAGCTATATGACCCGTGCTTTATTAACTAATAGTTACTTTATCTCACTAGGGTGCGAATCCCATAAAATCGACGACTACAACCATACAATCATTTATTATTCAATATTTTTAAAATAAAATTATGAGTTTTACACAATCACATCGGTCTTAATTGATCGGGGAAAGATTAATAGCATATTTTATGTTATAAATACCACAACTAGCTACATATAATGCATTCGGCAATATAATACTATGAATGAATGCGGAGTGCTATTTGTCTTTTTGTTATGTCTAATCATGTGCAGGAATCTATTCACGCTCAAATCATTCCCAAATATGGTTATACTAGCTACATACCAAGGGTGTCACGCACCTTTATACTGAAAGAGCTACAAGTTGTGTAGAGGCTTGTGCCAAATTGCTGCCGCTAAAAAAGATATACCAAATTTAATGTAGCACATGAAATTTTTTATGTCGCCTCACCACGAAATAAAGAAACATCAGGTCACATTGTTCGCGTATTTTGTATCGTCTTCGGCTGCAGTCGTCTGGTGCTTAACTATAAAGAGTCTCTTTCAACAGAGTGTTCTAAGTAATTTCAAAATGACTTGCTTCTTCTCAAGCGAGATGATCCGACTCCGATGTGTGAACAGGCGCTTATCCATTCACTATCTACATACCAATATTCTCTAGATGTATCCGATCATCGTGTATGCATCGTATTTTTGACTAGCTTCAATGTTTTGCAACGGAGTGGCATTCTTAAATGTGTTTGTAACATTATGAACTCAAGGCACCTATGGCCCTCTAGTCAAAGAGTATGGCGAAGAATTTTATACGTTCGTACGGTGATTAAATTATCAGTCAAGTACAATAGGAGCTATCGGGTTGTCGATCCTAACAATATACATGTACTTATTGCTCCAAGACATTCTACACTAACTTTTCTGACCGGAGCAAAAAGGCCCTCATTGTCTCTATAAAGACATTTTTTTCTTTGATTATCTATGATCCCCGTATCAGCTATTTCTTGTACTTTGTCAGGTACTTTCTGTCTTACTATCGTAAGTGAGTTATGAGGAGGGGTCCCATGAGGTTGTGTGGTGAATAAACGTGTAGCTAGCATGACCCACTAGTACGACACACATAAAACCGAAATACAACAAGTGATGAAAAAAGGTTCCACGAGTACGGAGCGTCGCTGGCTTGAGGTTGAAGTATATATGAGGTGAGAGCCTGCGTGACAAAGCTCCAGTTAATGTCAAATATAAGGATCGTACAGTATATATAAAAGGGTGATAAGATAAATTCTTTATCAAGACACCAATGCTTGACGCTGCGAGAGATAACAGACACATGGGCCAGTAGAAAGGCGAAATTTATATCGCACAAGAAGCTATATAAACACTGGTCTGACCAAATAGAGGCAAGTGGATTCAACAGCGTGTAGTAATTGGACAAACCCACTGTATCAATTGAACTCTCGAATGGCGTGCGGAGATTATCAATTGTCAAAGGTGAGTCCCAATTACGTAAGTGCGTAGCACAAAGTAATGTTTTCACGGGATATATATGTCAACATATGTGAGTAATATTTTAGGAGATCAATGATCTTTGAACAAAGTATCTTTATGTCTAATTCTCTATTATACGATAAAATACCTGTACATAACATATGCTGGTAATCTCTGATGACTATAACCGCTAAACTAAATATCACTACAGCGTAGTCTTCAGTTCTCTCACCACTGTCTGATCATGTATTCTGAGGCCGAACTTCAAGTTAAATGTTAACAAATACTACGACCTAGAACCTCTACCACGAAGTGGGTAACTTCTATGGAGGCAGCCCAATAGAGGGAGTATGACCATAGTAGTATATAAAGAGTTTTACCATCACATGGTATAGTCCTATCACTTCAGTGTGAGAAGAAAATAAGTCTCCTGGGTGAGTAAAAAAATTCGAATTTATGAAATTTGCGCTATCTCAGAGACATCTTCATCTGGTACCCATAGTGTCAAATGAGCCAAGTAAAAGTATATAGGACCCACCAATTCGTAAAATAGTTCTATTCGGATTTTCAAATCTAAAAAGTGAGGGAGATAGGCAATATATATTTTAAGGAATATGATCTATTCTGATATACGAATGAAGTTTAGCAAAGTATTATGAAATTTATGAGGTAGCAAGAGAATTCTAACAAGAAACATAAAGTACACCTTCAATTCAGAGTGGAGTAATCTATGGAGGCCAACCCAATAGTGGGGAATTCTATCAAAGATGTTGTGTAAAGCATTACAAGATATCATATAATAGATGCGAAATATCTTAGCAAAAACATCTTTCTCTCTCACTAAAATGGGAACCTTATCATATTTTTCATAATGTAGTGCTATGGTTGAAAATGACTGAAATTTATATGAAGCTTCCTTATATATATAGGGAGAAGGAGATAAGATATAGCTTCAAAGTATATTTCGATTATCAATTATTCAAGAAATCTCAAAAGGGCCTGTCACTATCTGTCATTTGTACTCTCCAGCGCGGGGGTATCGATGGGCCACAATAGATAGGATCAAAGTCTAAATGTTACGAATCACCAGATTTTTTATATGTGAGGATATAGATAAATGTCATAAAAAAATTGCTCGAAAAAAAAATTTATTTGTGATAATTTTAAACATGAGAGCGCATATCATTAATCTTTTGCATCTAATCTTAATCAGATAACGGTATTTAAGTCAAAATATGAAGCGAGCGAGCTAGTGAGAACTTAGATTACGAATCTGGCTGTGGCAAAATAGGTCTTTTTTACATTATTATATATCTTTGACCCAAAATTGATTGATACCTGGATTTTGTCAACAATTAGCATTCCGTGTAGAATAGGTAAAAATGAGGCTGACTTCAGAGGAATTGTGAGGTAGTCAATTTGGGGCAGCCTGGATCCAACCAACTCCCTTGATACACCTTCACTGGGGTATGATGATAGCCCATAATGTAGATGAAATGTAGTATAATGTATTGAAACTAGAACACAGATCGATTATACGAATGATTCGATCGAGTCCTCAAAACTAGTCTGGTGTTGTTCAGATATAAGAACGGGATATGCAGAAAGGTTGAGCTTGAATGAGGTACTTAATCATCGGCCTACCAGAGCCCTTCTCGATATGGCAATAAGATCCGTAAATATAGGTGTTATGGTTCAGAATGCCTTCACCGATACAAGTGAGTGGTTTTAGATAAAATATCTCACTGTATACTAATCAGTGGTAACATATCCACTACAGTATGCATAACGATCTCAATTTTTAAACTACTCCTCCACCTATTGGGACTTCGTATTCTTGAAGGGACAAGTCTACTGAATTCAATCCTGACCTTGAGCAGCTAGCTTTGGAGCGATCTAGTGGAGATGCCTATCTCGGGGCCTCTGTGAGTCTTCAATTTCAAGCGTAATCCTCGCCTAATTACAAGAGCGAGAATTGAACTATTGTTCTCATTAATATGATAAGAATATTTCAATTCTTAAATTGTAAGCCTATGACATTTCATACTATTTAGAACACAATTTTGCGAAGATGATAACATATAACAGACCAATTGAATTGAAATTCACGTTATATATGAGAGAATTTTCTCATACTCTATTAAGTAAAAGTCGACCATGATAGTACTGGGAAGCTTTGTTTTGAGATTTATTACAATCCCATGTGGAACTATGAGAAATCTACATTACGTGGTTAGTTTTGTCATTGTCTCACTTAATGATCCACTGTTATAATCCATGATTATGTAATCAGAGTTGATGCAATTACATGAGTTGCATTGATTTTTTGCAGTCTGGGATAAAGCTTTCATGTCTTTGACAGGGAAGATTTGCTAAGATGGAGTTCTTGAGACCTTCGTTTAGCATTCAAATAACACAGCAACATTAGCCATGTTGTCAAGTCAGAGCACTAGTTATTTAACAGTGTTAGAGTTGAGATGAAGAACATCTATGTAGAGTAGAAAGATGCTGGTCTCTCCTCTCTAATTCACATCACTGAAATTTTACACCCCGAGAACATGAACAGCTGTCGTATTAACACCTCGCCTAACCTTGTTATTCCAGCATTTACCAGTTCACCCCAAAATCAAGGTGAGCCGGTGCATGAGTTAGCATGCCTGCAGAAGACCTGGATAGATGGTGTCTGCGCGTTCAATCAGGTGAGAGGGGCACCCAACAGGCATCGATGAACAGCCAAATTTGGAAAACGAATGAAGCGGTATCTCGCCTACACTACGCATACTTATCAGACTAATGACTTCCTATACAGTTATGGGACTTGGTTCTATATTTTTTGACATAGTATGAGACCTCACATATGTGTCAGAGATACAAGGTAGGGTTAATCACTTGTGTCCTGCTAAGGGCTGCAAGACTCTAGTGATTACACTGAGGTTCGAATGATAAAAATACGGTCCTATCTGATTTACGACTGTAGCAAATATTGCGTAGGCTCTCACTTGTCTGCAGAATAGTCTATATATATTAGTCTCGTATATTATCCCGAATGCCATCTAGAAAATGACTGTATAAAACACAAAACGTATGAAAACTATGAAAACATGTTCATATGCACGTTAAAAATATTTCTGATGTATATAAATAACATGCAATATAAGAAGAATCATATACAAATTCGAATGTACGTCAAATATGTAGAAAGATGATATGCAGCAGAAAAGTTGTAATATACGTCGTACTAACTGATCTTAGGCGTAAGCTATCATGCACCATGCAATTATCAAAATTAATGTAACCACATGTCAAAGTCGATGTGAGAGGTGATGTACAGGTCACAAATTAATATAGTACTACCATCTTGCACATATCAGATTTTCTCTACACGCTGAGATTGCAAATTGACTGTAGGAATTCTGAAGGTATAAAGGATGAATATCTAGAACACTATTCTATTTCCTTTTTGTGATGAGTGTGCTCTTTGTAATTGTTTCGCTGTTTTTTTAATTTGATGACTTGATTTACGCAGTACAAGAAAACCGCAGCCCTTGTGTGTGTACGAAATCTGGAGAAAATTGTGGTCCTCATGTGATTGAGTCACACATCGATATAGTCACATAAATCCAAATCACGAGTTACGTGCTTTAGTATAAGGAAGAGTACCACTAATGTAAACGACGCATTTTATCACAAAGTATGTGTTTATATAAAACTCAAGCTAATCTCTGGATAAGATGAGTGTGTCTGAGACCATGGTCAGAATGCTCTTATGACTGAACTCTGAGTAGTATGTCAAATGAAATTAGGAGATATATATCGGTGATAGCATTATATTTATTCGTCTTCTTGCATAGTAGCACTTACCTGAACGTTCAATTGAATTGAATTATGTCACCTACTTGGTCCATCACAAGATTTCTAATCAATGATGATAACATATTTCCTATTCACATCAGTACAGTCGCTCGTTTGGTCACCTAGCTATATTTTGAGTGATACGTTTACAATGTATGCACATTGTTTGCTAAATATTTCAGAATCTACGACGCTGTGAAATCGCAGTTTCTGGTAAACATTCCCTTGTGGTGGAGATGCTAGAGCTGCGTGTAATCGCAGACCACTCAACGTAAGATGCCTCGTGAATGATGCAAGTTGACTCCAACGGTGCACGAGTCGCTGAAGAGTGCCCGATTTATGTTCGGATAAAGCTCACCCATAGACATGGACCACACCAGCGAGCCGCCTACTAACGTAGTGGCATGAGTGGCTAAGGTTAAATTAGGTAATCATTGTCATAATATTATGATATGCATCAACTCAGTAAATAACAAATATTGTCCTACTCATTATTTGATATAGGTCGACTTCTCCAATAATGACAAGTACATTGTATGGTCAAATAATGTCAAGTTTATTAATAATTAAAAAAACACAAAGAGGGAAGAAATTTATTGATAAGTACTATGAGGCTAATAAAGTTAACATTTGTCTCCATCCATAATCGGTCACACTAGTTTTATCAGTAATGGTTATGCCCTTATGTACGGGATCATCAATATTCACTGCAACTGAGTGTAGTATCAATAAAAGCGCTTTAATTTCTGACTAGTACGTGTGTATTCAGTGAATCAGTAGCTATACGAATTGAGCAAGGCCTGCAGAAGTTTTCATAGTAGTTCCTAAGCTGTGATGTAGACTTGTTAATCGATTAAACAAGCGAAGTCGTAACCGAAAATCGATGTAACAATGGCTCATCCCTAATGTCATACGCAGCGAGTGCGCGAGGAGCAGCTATAGAAAGTTAGCACATCCACCAAAGAATAATTGAGCGAACATGTAATATCTATCTCCACCGCCTCTACTATCCCATCGAATTAAAAATTGAGCACCTGCTAGAGAGCTAACTTATCTACTACCGAAAAATCACCATGTAATATCAAATGGAACCCTCGTACCTTGTAACATAACACTTCACCAACACTAACCAAGCTGAGAACCCTGTCGTAATACCCCCTTCGTAGACTACGACTACATTCACACAGGTAGAGCAACATCGTTCAATGCGAGCGGCGATAGATGACACCGCTCTGATCGTAGGCAGTAGGTACAGTGGAAGCGCTGCCGGAGGTACCGATACGCCAGTTGAGAAATCCACTTGATGACTGATTAGACAGTGAACCTTCTGTCGTAACATGAGACCTTCTGCGTTTAGGTCAATGAGATAGCTGTGATGAGAGCAGCACCTGATCGCCTGAGCATGTCCAGTAATCGAGATCGGCACTTATCTTATACTCGGCAGTCTGTAGGTAACTCCTGCGTCGTGCAATTATACTAGAACCCATTCATCGCCAGCTTCAGTAGTTCATAGGGAACTCCGTGTACAAACATAAGTTCACTCGTTATAAGAATATAATTGATTCTTACACATTGTCTATTCTATCTCAATAGGTTCTGAGAATTCTCAAAGCGCTAAAAAGAGTACGAGGCGCACTGTATTACGTCTAAATAAAGACTCGAGAAGGAATTAAGAATGTGGCCAATGGTATTTGGGACCAGACTTTGTATGGCCCCAACTCGACCCCTAAAAGAGAAGTGCTGAGTGGGGGGAGGGGGGGAGGAGATTATGACTATTGCTAGAATCAAACGTAGAACGTCTGTGGGCCCACTAATTCAACGTGCACTTGCAGTTGTATAGATCTATTTGATAGAGTATGAATACTTCTGTAGCTCGATACTAATCATCAGTTATGAGGTAGTATGAAGTATTACAACACACAGATATATATACTCACTTATTCAATTAAAGTGATTATTGTTGAATAAATGAGTATCTTGTATTTTATAATTTAGGTGAGAACGCACAAAGCGACTCTAATGGCACACACTGATGTCGAAGGTCACAAACACGAAGATATTAGTGTAAACGTTGATTCTCTTAGATAAGTAATGTAGTGACCTCTGTTGACGAGTATCTAGACATAAATGTATAAATAGTTTAAGGCTCTTTTTTATGTAAATGTATCGGGCTTGTATTCAACTACATGAAGAAACTTCATATGCACAAATGTATGGGGTTCATATGATAAAACGACATTAGCAAACCAAGATATCACGAACGAATCCAGACACACAAATTAGAAAAAAATGCTGTGTTTACTGTCACCGATGAGATGACTAGTATAAATATAAACCTGGGTTACTGATAGACATGTAGAATCTTATGTATGCTGAAACTTGGACTTTTTTTTAGAAACCAGCCTCCCGTGTATTACACAGATATTAGCGTTGGGAATCTCAGCTTGGATTCGACCTGAATTCGTGTTTAGTGGGGGATTTGTTATCAGTAGTCTTGCGTTCTGGGTAGAGGTCATATTTCCTGCCACGATGAGGTGTATTGATCATGTATCAGATGCATCATTTAGTCTATGTTGTATACCGAGATTGAAGTGGTTACAATTCTTACTGTAGATTCCTAGTGCAGTTTCATTACTAACAGAGATTCCTAGGCTATAGAACTAAACGACGCCGTACTGCAATCTAGTTGCTGGGGTTATTAATTGACAGCACCGCCTAATCTTAGATCTGATTGTCAGTGGCTATAGATATGTAGTGCAGTTTAGCATCAGGGAAACATTTAACATGATTAGCGAGGAAGTTTAGATAAGGTGATCTCTATTGATTATGGAAAACACTGTTACCACACTATTGAAAAATTGTATGGAAAATAAACAATAGTTTATGAAAAAGAATGAATTACCGAAGAAGTTTGGGTGAAGTGGTCATATATCAAATCACTTCCCACGAAATCTAGAGCACCTATTATTAAGCACGCGAATCAACCATCTAGCAAAGCTTGTGGAGTTCGATTCATTGTATCAGCTGGCGACCCCAACTATCAATTTCTAACTTATACAGTGGCAGAGAGTATTTGTTAAAGGAATTGTGTGAAAAAATTTCTGGGAGCGCGGGGGACAGACCTAGGAGGCGGTCATTTTAAGCCTCTCACACGTAAGGGAGAGTGGGAGTCGGTCGTAAATGACAGATATCAAATTCAACTCTACATAAGAACTGTAATCTTCCGCTGTTTGACTGTTGTTAAACTGAGATCCTAAGCCTCAATTATATCAAGTGATTCATTAAGGAATGGCGTGAGGCCAAGCATCGCCCTATAGAAGAGGCGAAGTGTTGCCCAAAACTATTATTAGATCACTAATACCGAATAATTAATACATATCTAACCCTTATCAGTACTCGTATGCCTGAGCGGCTGACATCCATCTAGGACAATTTGTTCGGTTATTATCAAGGAGGATGATCTTGTAATAATGAAAGAATAAGCAATTTAAATGTTAACGATCTGATCGCAGATAATATAAGTAAAAAAGATCATGAGAGCAACAGAGTGAGTTCAGGGCATGACTAAAATCGAGATGCGATATAGGGATCCTAGGAGGTTGAACATTTGAACATGGAAAATTCGCTCTATTTTATTACCCCCGCAAAAACCGAACGTTTGGGGGGGTATCACATGCCGTTTCACCCTGTCTGTCTGTCTGTCTGTCCCGTCTGTCCGTCAGTCGTCTGTCAGAAGATGAGCGGTATTCAGTCACTAGACTGCAACTCCTCACCGCGTAAACGACTTGCGGGAATTGGAGTCGATAAGAGTCAAAACTTTGTATGTGAGTGTCCATAGAATTACGGAATGTGAGTAATTTGGCAAGACTATAGTCATGAAAGCTTAAGTCAGAATTTTGAAACATTTAACACCCAGTGTATACTTTGCGCCGTGAGACGCTTTCACGTGGACGGGACGATTTATTATGGTATATGGGTTCGTTCACGTGGAGGAGCTAGAAAGCGCGTCTTTCCTCAGGCGGATGGGAGCTGAGATTCTCTGAGTTGTGTGGCGAGCTCCGCATAGATCTAACTAAGGCTCATAAATTAAACTCATGTTGACGCGCTAGGTGTCGTCTCGAGAGATATGTGCAATAACGTTGTCCGGCCATAACTGCACTGATCCCGGCCTTTCAAGTATTTGACCAATAGAGAGGTTGTTCACACTGAAAGTTATAATGTTTGCCCATTTGTGTAGCCGGTTATCAGGAAGTCATGACCTCCCTTGCTATCGAGGCCAAGGAATAGTTTGTCCTGATTTTATTCTAGCAGAGAAAGGTTCAAGGCTAATCGTTTACACGATCTATAGCTACATAAATAGTATAGTCGTAACATTGGCAAATAGTTATGTCACGGCCCCTACTAACGACTACTGATAGAGCATGGCAATGGCCTTCCGTCCTACCGTGGTAACATTATAAGCGAAAATTGACGAAGCGTGCCTTGTCTTACACTGGCATATCAAATTTAATTCGTTATGATGCTAAGAAAGGTTATCTCAGCTGCAAACTAAAAACGTGGTAAAAGAGTTTAGATGCCATCCTGGCCCTACGTCCTTATCTCGAACGCCTATCTGCGAACCTTAAAGGGTCAAGTGACAGTCAGAACGAGTTTGCCAGCAGCTGCAGATCGAGCGCCTTTACGATAGCCGAATCAGTTGCACATAGTATCGAAGTCGGTTTTGACCCATTGTATTTTTCTGTAGTGCCTTTGCCATGGGCGCAACAACAGTGGCGGCATTGTGTGGTATTATAGACAGGTATGTGCTTCGGGGTTTGTTGCTTCTGCATAAAGCCGGCTGATACAGTACTGTAAATATAGAATTACTTAGTCACAATTATTTTAATGTTTTAAAGGAATTGATCACATATGGCGAATCGCAAGCGGCATTATTTAGTTCTCCCAGATATGCACACGGGTTAATATCACACGGAGAGAATCATCAGAGAAAACTCAACCGATATGGTTTTCCATGTATGTTGTGCTTATAATCATTATATATCGTTTAAACATGGATTGTGGATTTTCACGTTGGAACACAGCGTGATCACCTACACATGTCAATGATCGTTTACTTCTTACATTTTGTAAGAACGTTTAATGAAGATAATAAGAATATGTTTTATCAAAACGTGGCATATGATGGAGTTTTAAAGTGCACGAGTAGTAATTACTGAGAGTCAACCAAAACTAGAGTATGTTAAGGGGACATAATACCTCGTAGATATGATGTCATCAGAACTCTGGGTGGATAACCGCATATTATTTATATAAGCTACTAAAGATCAAGAGTCAAACACTGAGTATATTTTACACGGAAATCTGTGAATTTTATTAGTTCCAGTACCTATTCATCATAACAACATTGGAACGATATGGTTGTTCGACCTGGTTGTGAAGGACGTCCCCATAACTAGCGCAGGTGAATCAGAGTTCACGTCTGTGTGTTAAGTTTAGATTGGGTCAACCCTGAACTGTTCTACATCATTGTGTGTATCCCAATGTCAACAGAAGAATATCATTTAGTTTAGACCTCCAATGAGACCAAACATCTGAATTTGATAAATTTTACTGACGTGCGATCAACTTAGACGTACATGACGAACGGTTGAAGGTTGAGTGACCTCTATGACTGTTTGAAATTACGAGTTTCGTGAAATCCAGAGGCTTGATTGAATCATTCTCAGGTGTTTTTCGTAATTGAAGTGTTACAAAAGCAGAAATCAAATTAATAATACACTATAACTCCTGTTATGTCTACATTGACATATCGTTCTGTGCCGGCGCTGAACTCCTGTATGGCGCAAATACTTTTATGATAGAACAAAGAATATATATTAATCACCTCCAGATTCTTCAACAGAAATTGTTTGCTCCCAGTATCTACTGGACCTCCATACGGAAGATGCTGCACTGCATGATTGTTACTTCCATAAATCCAATGGGTTATTCGTCAAACAAGGTAATACAAGGTCACTATACCCACACTAATAGTTGTTTAACATTGGCAAATAGAATCATATGCTCCGGCCCTAAAAACTCCTGATCCTCGTTTGTACTGATTTGAATAATATTTCACAGATTGGTGCCATCCTGGAACCTAAGGTAAGTGTCAATTGATGACCGTTTAATGTATCTCAAGGTTTTGGATGGCACAAAATGAGATATCATTGACGTTCGTTAAGAGCATGTAGAACCATATGTTCACTGTAACATCTGCTTCTTCACTAACAGAGGAGATAAATCGGACTACTGAAGATGGAATGAGTATCACTATGGTATGCTCGTGCAGTACATATTTTCACCTCTCGGAACCACCCAGGGGCATGCACTTATGTATAGTAACAATGCGAGTTGTAGGTGGAGATTTTAGCGTCATAAACGTATTGTATGTGTGTTGCACATTATATACAGTCAGGAAGTCAGTTGTCTGGTTCATGTGACAAGCAAGTAAAAGACCTGATGCAACCTGATATCGTTGGGCGTCCAGAGTGATGTCACTGCGTTTTATATCATGAAGGTCAACGTCCAAGGTCATTGTCAAGATCTGCTACAATTTTCAGTCAGCTCTTACACCTTGTCCGCGCGGGACGTAAGTCTCGGCGTCGTCAGTTGGTCAATACAATCTATTTCACTTTTCAACTTCTTCTCAAGAACCGTTGGGACCAAATTCAAACAAACTTGGTACACTATCATCTGGGTGAGGGGCCTTCAAATTTTGTTCAATGAAGACCAAGGCCCTCATTACAAAAGCGGGATGATAATCACGAAAATGCCCAAAAAACTAGGGTGGTGTCATTTAAAAACTCTTCTCTCAAAGAACCAATGGGCCAGAAACAGCTCCAAATTTATATGAAGCTTTCCTGATATACTGGAGATTCAAGTTTTTCAAATCATGAACCCCGATCGCGGGTGAAGATGGGGCCCAATAGGGGAATCCAAAGTTATTACAAATGATTATATAGGGAAAACTCTTAAATCTTCTCAAGAATCCCTGGTGCCAGGAAAGTCTGAAATTTTATATGGAAGCTTCCTGATATAGAGGAGATTCAGTTTGTTCAACATCTCATGACCCCGGGGTACTATGGGGCTCCATAGGGGATAAAGTTTTAACATATGATATTATAAGGGAATAACATTAAAAATCTTCTTCTCAAGAACCACTGGCCAGGGCTTAAATTTATATGGTACTTCCTGGATATAGAGAGATTCAGTTTGTTTTTCAAATCTATGACCCCCGGAGGGTACTATGGGGGCGCCCCAGTAGGGGGATCAATTAAAGTTTTACATATGAATTAATAGGGAAAGATCTTTAAAAATCTTTTTCTCAAGACATAGGCCAGGAAGCTGAAATTTATATGGAAGCTCCTGATATAAGAGGAGATCAGTTTTTCAAATCATTTACCCCAGGGGTTACTATGGGGCCCCCAATGGGATCAAAGTTCTACATATGATTATAATAAGGCAAACACCTGCTTCAAAATCTTCTCTCAAGAACCACTGGGCCAGAAAGCTGAAAATTTATAATGAAGTTCCTGATATAAGGGGAGATTCAAGTTTGTCAACATGACCCCCTCGGGGTACGATGGGCCGACAAATCACAGGAGGACACTTTTTACAATGCAGATATATCAGAGGAAAATCATTTAAAAATCTTCTTCGGAGACATTAGGGCCAGGAGAAGCGAAATTTATGAAATGTTCCTGATATGAATATTTCGAGTCAGTTCAAATCATACCCTGGGGTATTTGGGCCCCAATAGATGATCAATCAGTTTTAACCATGTCAGATATATAGAAGAAATTCTTTAAAAATCTTTTTCATGAAGCGAGAAGAGTGGAATGTTTACCTGCAAGCTTCCTGATATGAGTGATTTTAATGTTGGTTCAGAATAATGCCTTACGCCGTACATAGGTTAGATTTAAGTCCCACAGATGGTAAACATTCTAAATCCCAACTACTGGCTTCTTCTTAGTGAAGCAGCTGTGCTCAGGGTGAGCGATGTGGCCCTTGGCCTCTTTTTTGTTCAGCATACACTGTAATGCCATAGTGAAATTATTCTAATGATGATAATCACATCAGACTGCAATTTTGTTAGTTTGAATTTTATTAAATCACAAGTTACAGTTGTTTTATCATGTGAAAACCAAATTTTTTGTTTTTGCACTTTTGTACCAAACCATGATGTATGAGTTGATGAATTTATTTTGTTGATGGATGAAGAAACTATTTTGTTGATGGATTGAAGAACATTATGGTGTAAAATGTGGTTTTTAGTAATTCCACATCATGATGATTTTACACCCGAGGGAAATGAACGAAGCTGTCGTATTCACCTGTACTTTGTTATTCAGCTTTACCAAAGTTTCACCCAAAATAAGGTGGAGCCGGTGCAATGAAGTTGCAATGGCCCTAGCGAGAAGACTGATAGAATGGTTCTTGAGGTTCAATCTCAGGTAGGCAAACAGAAATGATGAACAGCAATTGGAACGATGAGAGGTTTGTATTACGCTATAACTTTCAGCATAATGTACTCTTAATACAGTTATGGCTTGTTTTAGCAAGGGAACATCACAAATTGTTCAGTCACGGATAGGGTTATCCCCAAGGGCATCTATTACCTGAGGTGAAAACCCTGACTAAAGACTGAGATTTGCTGTCTCCTTGCGAATATAGTCTAAATTAGTTTTATTACCGCGGAATCTAAAAAGTTACGAAAAAAAATAAAAGTTATCTTGAAAAACAATTTCTTGACTTAATTTGTATTATGTAAAACATTCAATAAAGATCTTACACAATTGTGACGTCCACAGTAGAAGCAGCAAACCATAACGTCAATCAAGTATAGCGTAAACAGTGCACCGATTATCTTTGTAACCCTGTGGCGACGAGGGAGACATCTACAAGATTGTCTCCCTTCACATGACCAGTCCTAGACCAATGAATTGTACTGTATTAT
>CAJDSM010047329.1:1583-15879 GCA_903981925.1 Ostrea lurida | reverse complement strand
AAGGATGTCTTCGTAACAGACATAAACGTCTACTTGGAATTCTGGAAAAGAGTTTGCAACATTTTCAGTGTTGATGTAAATGTAGTTACACTGAACATTAAGGTACTTAAGGTCAAAATGTTGGTGTTACATTTTTAAAAATATCTATATACACGTACAGGCATCACATGATCGTGATATATAAACGGAACTACCTACGATCGCATAGTGTCCTCTCGCTTTCCTTTACTCTTGTACATGTGTGTATACCTAACTCAAACGAAAATCCTATCCACTCAATGTTCTCGCAATGACCTCATAATTAAAAAGCAGAGTTATCACCAAAAAAATAAGATAAACAAAAACACAAAAATACAAAGAACAGAACGTCTCTACCTTGATCAAATTCATTTAAAACACAACAGCGAAACTTGATCTATCTATCCTCTTCTAACCGCAAACTGTCCAAAAAAAAACATGTAGTTGGCATACAAAGACCGATGGCTATGTTGAATGATGGATTGCGACAACCCACCTGCGCCTCACCACCCTCAATGAAGTGTCCTGGAGATAGCTATTTGACTCATCCCTGAGCCTTAAGACGGATGTAATCCACAGAGTAGAGTCAAAGCCGCCAAGGAGGGATACCGATACGAACAGTTGACGAGTCGAAGGTAGGTACAACAATTATGCGTCAGCGCTTGCGTCAAGTCCCCCGACAAAAAAGTAATACTGAAATGACAACATGTTACCGTCCAAAAATGCGGGCGAGAGATTGCTGTAGTCAAGAGCAGTAGTGATAACGTGTTTTAGATGACGGAACGGCGGAGACGAATCCGGGCTCCGTGGATATATTTCGCTAGAAGAAGCAGAAAGACAGACCTTCGTCAGGCCGGTGCAATTCCGAATTCGCGTAGCCAAGCGAGCCAGGAGGGTATAACATGTTACCGCCGAACATGACATTTATAAATTCGTCTTATGAGCGCCGGAGGGTAGATTAATGCCCAGTGTGTGCGATGTGTATGGAACCATGCCAGATCAGCATCTTTCCCTTAATTGTCAGTCAATGAGCGAGCACCACAAAAAGAAGAAATGTAAACTGTGTAGGTCAGAGTCAGTCGAATGTACGTGTAATATCCCTAATCTAATTTTAGGCTTTTTTACAGCGACACAACAACATCCATGGAAAATTATTTTCACGATTCAATGCGAGTTAAAAATATAATTTGTGTCGTGTATGGTGAAGCTTTGGACACAACGCAATACACTAATATTGGTACTTCTAAGAGCTGTATGGATAGATATGGTGCTAGTGAAGCGAATTAAATGAAGGTCCCCACGTAAGGGTTTATAATTCAAAGAACAGAACGTCTTACCCACCCTAGAAGCAACATGTTCGACGGCGCCCGCCCGAGCTTACGGCGGACAACTTTATATAGGGCAATATAGTATCATACCTGGTTGTCTGCGAATACATATCCCACATATCGCCCCTCTCACTTTATGGTCGATGTTTCGGCTATCCCTCCTTTAACTTTAGGTATAATGTTCGCGGTAGTGCCCTCAAAACCCCAAGAAAACAATGGACTGGTCTATTCAGCTCCCGATTTATTAATATCAACGATTCTGGTGCATTTGCCTGTACGTTGATATAGCATATTTTTAAAAATGAACACCTAATAACATTTTGACCTTAAGTCGTAATTACATGCTGCACCTTTCGTAATACTACTACGTCACCCATCAACATCGCTTAGATACTATTGTTTATGCCAAACTCTTTTCCAGAATGTTTTCGTAATTACCCATTCTGAATTATCCCTTAAGTAGACGTTTAGGTCTCGCTTACTTGAAAGACATATTCCTTTGTTAATTGTTTCGTACTTGTCACCCTCTATGAATTCAGACTTTTTTATTATTTCTGCTCAACAGCTTGGAACTATAAAAGGCAGTGAATATAAAGATTGTTTGTAATGTATGCAATATTTTATCATAACCCTCGTTTATCTTGTATGGTGATGTTTGATTCGCCCTCTTAAAACTTAATGTAACTGTTATGGTATCGCCCTACTCTCTACATTGGTTGCGATTATATCGATGCAGTACATAATTTTCATTATGCCTGATCGCCCCTTCTGTTCATCGATTCCCATACAACATTTTCATCAGGCCGTTAGGAAGCCCGCTGAAGTCTGTCAATTATCGCCCATTCGTGACCTTATCGAAGTTCGTATCGCTCCTCTTTAGCTTTATTAATGTGTGCGGTATCCGCTAACCTCAACTTGTCAGTGACTCGATCTGTTAATTTTCAATTCCCCATTCTGGGTGTCGTATAATGGGGTAGTCTCAACGCCATACCATCTTTGTGCTGTTTATATACAGCGCTCTCCGCTGAGATTTTAATAATAAAAAACAAACCCGATTGATATACTTGGAATATTATTGAAACCATACCCATTCATACATTCTAGTCGAATAAATGATATTCTATACAAAAAATTGTGACTCCTGTTTCATGTACTAATGCTGCCCATGCATAGTCAGTACCATATTGTTAATAAAAATGATTCAGCACCTTCTTTATCACTAATTTATTTACTGTTTACACCATAGCAATCTGATTGGCTAAAGAAAGGTAACATTGATTTGTCAGTACATAATCCGCCCCTTATCCTGCAATTTTTAATTTCTTTGTATATAATCTAACTTAATCTAACGTTGACTCAATGATGACGTCATAGAGAATAACGTAACAATGCATTTGACGGTGGAATTTTTTTACGTTGTGCTAAAGGCAAAATTTCCGCCTTTCCACGGTATACGCCCGGCGCCGTGAACGATAATCGTACCTATTATTATCTCTTCAATCGTATTCATCAAATAAAACTTAAATGCAATTTTCTGAATTTAAAATTATTTAAGAAATGAAGCTGAATTTGACCTAGGTTAACGATATAAACCTAACTTGGGTGCAGTTACGCTTACTTTTTCGCGCATTATAAAGCATAAACATGCACCTAAAGTTAGATTGATATCGTATAGACCTGTCAATTAGTGCTTCGACATTCCTAAATATTTCATTAATTGGAAATTTTATTAGAGGATTGAGTTATAGAGAATGAATTCACCATTCATAGCGCCCGCCATCATGTGTATTTATACTTTAATTGATAAGATCAAAATGTTTGTCCGTAATACCTCGTTCTACATTATTTGATTGTTAATTGCTTACGTATTCCTATGCGCCCTCTTTTATTAAAACCAGCATTGATGAATAATTGCATTCCTAGTGAGATAATTGTATTTGGTCAAAAGGTAATGTTTAGTCGAGTTACCAGTCACCCTTCTACCTATTATCGCGTGGACGTGTTTATGTAATGTGCTAAACCTGTGGCGGAGGCCCCTCTTAGAATTAACATAAGAAAGAACACCCTCACTTTCCCGGAAAGAATACCCATTCGAAATGATAATAATGTCATCTTCAACATTCATTTTTGAGATACTTGCTGTTTCTTGACAATTGTTCTTATTAAAACAAAACAACCCAGCCCCTTCTTGTTACTTGTTATCTGAATATTTATCCGAAAAATTTTATTATTCTTAATCAGTTGTTTCGGTATAGCCCTCTTTAGCATTTGAGGAAACGACGTTTGAATTGGTTAAACTGTACTTAAGCGCCTATCACTTTCAAACCGCTTCCTTCCTAACATTCCCAGATCCAAGTGTTTTCTGCAAAGAGCCCATCTTTAAACTTTATTTCCCAATGTTGGTAATGTTTCGACTATCAGGACCCCCTTCTTTTTATTTATAAAGTCTTTAAATGTTAAATATAGCGTATTCGTATCAAATGTACCCAGGTCTATTGATTAAATATCTTAATAGCAAGATTACGTCAGTAAAACAGTCTATAATTGGCTCGAGTGGTAACTTATTGACATGTCAACTAATAACGTCCCCTTCATTGAAACTATGAGTTCACTTTATAATGTATAAATATGTGACTTCATGTAACCCTTATACTTTACATTTTTTTCATAGTATTACCGAAGAGGTAATCTGTGATTCGATAGCGCCCCTCTTTACTTTATGGCTAATGTTTGCGTATCGCCACTTCTACTTATTGGGACATTGATTCGGCCTAATTTATGCCCTTCTTTACTGTCAATAATATTATTTTATGTTTTCAAATCGCCGGTTAAAAATGCTTCTATCTCTGAACCAACCTCTTTACCTCATTCACCAAATCTTTAAATGTTCGTATTCTCTACCTCTTACTTGATCTGGTGGAAATTCTGCGTTTTCGACTCGACTGTCCTTCCCTTTTATCTTATATGAATAAATTAATTTCGTTGATCTGGCCTTCTTAACTTTATAAGATTTAACGTATAAGCCCCTTCTTACTGATTATCCGACTTTAGACACTTGGATTATTTTGCATGATTCTACGTTATCAGCCCTGCTTAACTTTTAATGATGTAATGTTATCGTATCTAAGGCCCTATCTTTACGTTCTATAGTGTAAGTATCGATATAGAGCTCCTCTGATCTTCACTCACTAATCCTTGGCCTTTCCCCATACTTCTTAGATCTTTTCTATCGTTAGATAGCTTGTTCACCGAGAATATATGCAGCCCCCCGAAATACTAGACTATTACAACCGAAACAAAATTGTACTGATCGGTAGTGGCTATTACAGATACGGTGTAAGAATTCGGGTTACTAAAGAATGATATAGCGTATAGCCACGTTGCTAATTACTTATAATCTTTTCTACATCCGTTTTCTGTTATATTTATCGCACAGAGCTTGCTTGTACCATTGTGAATATTATAGTAATTAGTTTTCGTAATCATCCTGTCTATTATAAGATTCTTTATGACTCACTAGTAATGTCTATCGCAAGCCTCTTCTCTCAAAGAAGCTATAGCCATTGATTTTAATAGCATCTGGAAGATAGTAATAGGCTTCTAAAGAAAGATGGGAAAGTCACTTGCTGTTAGAAGTTAATGAACCGCAACAAATGTGTGAAGTTGTATGTGTTATGTCATCTGCACCACTTTAAGTTAGAGTCACCGGTTGGTCTACAATGGGGTTAACGCACATTGGCTGTCAAATAAGGTTAAAGCTTGGTCTACCTCGTTCCTGAACCTGCAACTTCGGATTTCATCCTCCGTCACCGCTGTCAAGATAGTTAGTGAATAAAACATTATAGAGGAATCGTAATGATTTTACTAAAACTTTTTAAACCAAATCTTATCAATTCTGAAACACAAATTTGAATTCACTTACAGCCGTGTTTAATTATGTCCGAAGAGGCTTACTTGATATAAAAGCATGTTGTTACAATGTAATATCGCAAACCTATATTCTTATACATTCATCATATGCTGATATGACTTCTCTTCCACATTCGGGCGTTAGCAGATTGTTTAATCGCTCGAACGCTGCGATCCCAGCCTATCCTCGGTTCTCTTTACTCTTCAATTTTATCAACAAGACTCAGACAGTGTGAAGTAGGTTTAAATATTCATATTTCTCAGGTGGTGTCTCTGGCAAAGCCTAGTATAATCTCGTGCTATTTACGTCAATTCACAGCTCTTTCGACTTGAACAACAGTACTTTACGGCTAGAATTGTAGTACACTACAAAATACCTCCGAGTACAAGGCTCTCCACGAATATTTTATGTACAGTATGTAATCTGACTTACCCTGGGTTCTGTGCTCTAGGCCTGACAACTATCACAGGTCTATTGTCATCCCAGCAAAATTCAAAGATTGTATTCTAGTGTCTCCTTTTCTCCAAAAAACGAGTATAGACCTCTGTCTCTAACCTGCAATAACCCTGTGACAAGATACTTGAGAACTCTCATCAAACCATGTGTCGAAATGATAAGATCTGTGCTCTGTACACTGTGTATCTCGACACCCGTGATATAGTAAAGATTGTATACCACAATAAGATACTTTACTCATCTGGCGACTATATCTAGAAACATGATATTTTCTTATGAGTCGCTCTCTGTTCGTTTACAGGTCAGTTCATCCTGGTGTAGTAATGTGTGAATTGTTACGAAAAACTAATTAGATATCTTCATGGTAAAATATTCTTGCTTCTAAGTCGTATGTTGTCTTTCCAATTTAAATAGAGGCACCCTAGAAATAATATGCGAACTGTGGTAATATACGAAGTGGCCTCTTATATGGAAAGATACTGTCGAACTACAAGTTATCGGGCACCGGTGCAGTTTTTCGTTAGTAGATTCCGCTAGCGACTAACACCGGAAGTGGGGCGTCACTCTTCCAATTCTGACGAGCAAAACAACATAAAAATACCCCAGGTCATATACATGTATCTCATCTTTCAGAAGTCCATATCAATCATAGACCTTTCAAAAGAGAGATGTTATTTGTTTTAAGTTTTCTACCTTTATACTAAGGTTTTTTTTCGAACACACATTATATATTCTCTTAGTTAAGACGGAAAAATTATACTCTTGTAGATCCCAGAGCATGACAATTCTTGAGGCTCGTGAATTGAAGGTATAGTAACGGAGGATACTTGCGTCTCTTTATTACTTCTGTATATGTGGTTTTGTATTTAATATTTTTTTATTGTATTATTCAGCTGACATTCTTGTCCGAAGAACAATTAGTGCGCGAAGAGATGTGTTTTTGTAGATAGTTAATATGACTGACGGATTGTTACTTTTTCGTCACTTCCTTACAGGATAGATTAATGTGTAAATGATATAAAACTCCAAGGTAATTTGTTTTTTGTCGGTTTTGGCGAAAAATTGCACTTCCGGTGTTGCGTGAAGCTCACCCGGAGCCGAGTTTCCGGTTTTTCAATGTCCCACTTCTTTCTTTCCTCGGCGACAACACTCAAATAACCAACCCGCATAAGAGCACGCAAAGCTTTTAGATGATAGACATCTCACTTAGTAGGACCGTGCACAGATCGGGTAACGGTGTCGTCCGTCACTTCCGGGTCGTCACCGGAATGAATTGTTACAAAGAAGAACCGGTCACCAACTTTTCAAACCATTTATATCTAATTTCAGAATACGATATTACCTATTACCACTTTAATACGTCCTCTTTTACCACCGTATGACTTCGATAAACAGTTTTACCCCAGCCGGAGTTGAAAAACGTCCACTTCCGGTTATTTTGCATCTAAAACAATAAAGATTTCACTTGTCTCTCAATATCCTTTCAGACGCCATATCTCGCTTCTTATAATCGTTAACCTTAGAAAGATAAATGTGGTGTTGATTAGGACTTGTCCTGTTGTCTGATCATCCTGTGTTTTCTTAGCGAATATTGAAATCGTGTAACAAGACAATCATTTATCATTTAGTAGAATGCTCAAGACACCGTCGAGCGACCGTGTTTCAGCTTAAAAGTTTTTGGGTACAAAAATCGTGAGCACTCTACTTCGGATATCGCGTTGGATCGACACCGGAAATAGATTTCATTACTAACAAGATTTGGTACCACATAATGTCCTTCTCAAATCCTTATATATATGAGGTCTTGCTATGCTACGAACTGACATATATCCCATCCTTTTGTTAAGCGTTTGCAGACTACAACTCACACCCACAGTACAGATTAAAGACAGCGCCACACTCAAACCTTTTTCTAGGGTATAGTTATAGAACCTTTGACATAATAGACAAGTATCTATCGGGTTGAAATACATTCGGTGTGCGTTCAGCTGTCCTGTCGTTCCGAGCTAGACCTGGTGACAACACAAAAAATCAGTATTTTTCATTGCTATTTTTTTTCTAAACATATTAGAAACATTAAAAACTCTTAATACGTTTTTGTCATAAATACTTCCAGCCTGATCCATCTTTGTAATTGATTTGATTAAGATGATTTGGTTAGTTGTTCAGGTTGAGTCATTCCAACCGTTATCTGATAAAAAATGAGCACAAGAAGTATTAAAAATGACACACAAAAAAGATATATTCAATACTTAGATTCGGAATGTTTTGTCTTATTGTGACAATAACCGCCGAAAATTCTAATTCGAATTCGTCACCCAAATCGCGAACGTACTAGATTCCGAGAAAGACCGTTCAACAAACCGAGTGTATGATGTACGATACAAACAGCGTTCTCACAAAGAAAATTAACATGAACTTCTTTCTATGCGACTGATAGCAATTCGTTCTAGAACCTGCAGCTTTTTGGATAGGAGAGACGTGCGCTCAGGACACACTTTCAGTTACTCGAGCGTATTATAACTTTGGTGTATTAAATAATAGAAGCTGTTTACATTGATACTCTTACATGTTTTCATTGGTAAGATAGTACGATTAATCTAATCATGTCAAAAGATTAAAATGGATAAAACATGATTCTTATTTCTGAGAGAAACTATCTGAAGTTAGGCTTTTTCGCCCATAAATATATATATAACTCTTTAGATAAATTGTTCTGCAAGTGAGTAAATAAGAATATCGTCTTCTGTAAACGAGACTGCCCTACTATCTCTGAGATTTGGTAGTAGATCCTCAACATGTCGATCGACATCATCATAATTCATACTATTTCCTATTGAGCTAACGATTGTTACCGATAAGAGAGCTTGATGGATTCCGCCCGCGAGAACCGCCATAAGTCATGCCCGACGTTCAAGCTAACACGGCGTCTATTACGGAGGTATAGCAAGTATAGAATACCCTACCGGAAAGGTGCACAATAATCACAAAGTATCGTGCAGAAAACGTAGGCTCGGTCCCCTTCATGATTTCGTTATACCGCCCGAGTGACAAGGCGAGACATAAGCACCCACGTAGATTGGCTTTCGTTCGATGCCAAACAGCCGTCCATGTTAAATATGCATACCTAGAGTAATTTATGCCCTCAAGTTGTAGGCAAGAGTAATAAAAAAGCAAGGATATTGTCGGACGCGCTACAACTAGTACGGTCGTCACGGAAAAGTAGACTGAAAAAGTATGTAAAATCGATGGTATTTCAAAACTTAACATGCGGTGAACACTTGTACAGATAAGCAAATTTTGTAGTTTAAAGTAACATAAAAAAAACAAACTGATAAGCCAAACTTTATTTGTCTTATGTTCTATTAGTGGTGATGAATCATTACTCATGAGGATTAAGTGGAGATAGTAACTACAAAAAGCAAAAAATTCAATCTACTTAGCAACCGGCCCCGACATTCTTCTATGGGATTGAATATTATCTAACTGTTTCACTTAGCGTCTTCGCGACAGGTTAAATTTATGGCAAGAAAATCAAATACAATAAAAGGGAACATAACTTATCTTTGGCATCTTTCAATGCGAATTGCCCTTCTAGTTAGCCTCTCGAGCTTATAAAAGAAAGAGTTAGTTACTCCCACAGATAGGTTGCTCTCGTGCGTCGCAATTTACTTAGTGTGCAACAGCAACGACACTTAATGCTTCATACCAGAGAAACTAAACAACAAGCTTCTTTACTGAAACTCTCATGAGGTTAAAGTCGTGTATTGATGGAAAAAGATGTCGGTGATAAGATGGGAAGGGATTGGAAAATAAAACGAGTGTGAATTGGTGTCATAGTGGAACATAATATTACCTCCCACCCTCCTATGTAGGACTGTTTTAGGTGACATAATCACGGAAGATAAGAAATAACACAGAAGAACAAACACACCTTTTTCTTTCTCATATATTGCATAGACTCCTGAATATAAGAGTTTGCACCGTAATCTATAAATTCCATTATTATTATCACTATGTAAAGTTGCCCGTATTAATAATTAATGACGTGAAAGTGAGTAAGGCCGGAAGCTAGTTCCTCAATGCAAGATGTATTCAATGTTTTATTATTTCAACCTAAATCCTGCAGTAAACGTCGTATGAGCATAGGTTCAAAGTGTTCCGAGTTACCCAAGAATAGTTTTTGCTTTATAGAAACTTCTCAGCTGATTCTTTCTGACATCGACTTGACTCCTGTAGTGTCTCGGCTGCTCCGACCTGACCTACCGATACTCTAGAGCGGGCACAAGATGTTTGATAACTTTCGTTGGATCATAAGAAGCCTGTAGTGATGTCATTCTTTATATAAGGTTGCTGGCAAAGGTCCGTTAGAAGTGGGCTTTTGCCCACTTCACATGGAAGAGATGTATGTGCCGATCTGCATAAATGTGTTCTTTTAGCATAGGTTGAACTTTTATTAATTTTACAGTTAATTTAGTTTTTCTCACTGTGAAATTCCAAGAGGTTCAATTGGGTACTAAATTCTCTCCGGTGTCTGCTTAGTGATACGCCGAACATAACTTTATTCATATGAAGGTACTAACGCTGTCTTCATGTCCACCTGATTTTGTGATGCTCAGGAAAACTACATAAGAAGTCAGGAAATTCAGAATGTCACCAAATTTTAGTCAGAGAATGAGTATTAAGACTATAAACATTTCAACACTTTAGTAAGAGACACTTATAGTTTTAGTTTGATAGTATTGAAAAGGGCAGATATTGCCTTCTTTCGCGAGTTGCCGAGTGCATCTTTATCTTATCCGGTCACTTGTCACCAAAAGTCGATGGAAATAATTATCTTGTTAGATCGAATTTCAGCAGATGAATGCAAAGAGAGCAAAGCTAAATTTAATATTCTTTTTGATCATGCAAAAGTTGGATATATGTATGAACATGTAAATACCACATATTAAGCTTCTACTTCAAGCCGTATTCACTGTTAAAATAGTTTTACTCACCATCCGCTGAGCCCCGAGCAGTCAGAGAACGCCTCGCATCTTCCACCTCTGTTATTTTCAAAAACACACAATTTTTATCTGCCCATAAACATTTTGTCTCATTTTTTCAGATGCCATGAGTCATCTACGTTTACAAATTTTGAATAGTTCCTGTTACTTGTAAACAGAACCATTGACGTGATCCAATTGTAACCACTACAAAATAAAATACTCTTCGGAATAACGTTATAAAAAGGTGATGTTTTCTTTTAAGGTATTAAAATCTGTGTGATGCGTGGGTTTCCGTCGGTCGGCCGCGAGTGGGATGAGCGAATGCACACCCAATTATTACAAACTAGTTTTGTGTCTCATTTTACTCCAAGAAACGAGAATAAGACAGGACACTTCAAATCTTGATTATTGGGGGATGATAGACGGTTGAGCTATGGAACAAAGATGGTTAATAGGGTGTTGATAATTTTTACTGGCTGTTATCATTCTCTGAGTACCCGTCACCAGGATAAGTGACGGAAAAAAAAATCTGTAGTTAATTTTGCGAGCAAATCTTTTTCTTGTAAACAGAATTTTTAAAACCGTTAGGTATACCAAAATTATTGTTAAAGTGGTACTTCTTTAAAATATCAACAGATAAACTACAAATACATACAAATTCTATCCCGCCAAGTGAGAGAAGTTGAGAAATTCGCCCCCACTTCTCGAGTTAATTCAAAAAGTATGTAAAATTCCGCCTTCATATTTAATCACGCCAATGATATTTTTTATTTCTCATTTGTTTCTTACAATCGATGATATTACCGATTATTTCTCTCGCATTCTCTTTTATTGAATTTTTTAAGTATTCTTTTTGCCATAATATACTTTCATAATTCAATCCTTGTATTATTTATCACATTTTTTAGTATTGATAAGATCGTATCATTGTAATTTAATTTTCAAGAATATTCATTTTGTGCTTTAAATTATGAGAAGTGCATATAGCTAGTGAAATCAATTGCGAAATGTTTCCGAAGATAGTAAATCCTCCACCCGTTCAATTCGTAGTACCCGCTGGCAAATTAGTGGTATTAAAATTTCTACTTCGTCGGTTGTGTGAATTATGTGATGGAGTAGCGTACAAGGTAGGTCCATACTGACAAGAGGAGATCTTCACAAATTTTCCTTTACTCTCCTAGATATAAAATCTCCTGGTAGTTTCAGGTCGGGTAGAGCAACTAAAGTGGTAGCTCACACTTTTGGTCGGAACCACTTTCACGAGGGATTGGATAGAATGATGAAAAGTGATATCAACTGAACAATTGTTTAGCTACAGAACCAGAAAATTTAATGTTGAGTCCCTTAACAACTCCGATGAACGTGAAAATATCAATCTTTGCGGCGCAACGCCAGCGACATAGTGGTCTCATGCTGTGAGCCAGCCTGGATTCCTACCTGTGGGAACGAATTTGACGAATAGAGTGATCTGCAACCATAGAAAACGATTCGATGTAATTCTCCTCCAGAATACTCGATATTTCTATCAAGATACGAAAACCTGAACTACAAGACTTTAATTAGGAAGGTTCTCTTTGAAATAATTAAAAACCAGTTTACTGGCATATAGATGTACGAAACATTACAACACTTAGCCATTCATAAATTCATAAGAAAGACTTATACCAAATTTTTTATTATTAGTTCAACAAGTAAAGAAAGACACAATCGAGTAGTAGCTTCTCTGACTGTTATAACTGTGATACGCTTTTACCTGGTAGGCCCAAAACTTACTGATGAAAAGAAATGAAAGGTTGCTGACTGATGGTTGCCTCGTATAAGTTGAAAGGTTAGTCGGTTGTGCACAAGGTACCGAAGCGAGATGGTGAAAGCAAAAAGAAGAAAAAATTATATCTTAGGAGGTGAGTATAATTCGTATCAACACGTAAGTATGTTATTCAAGAACAATAGTTGAAGACGTTATGAGGAGTGAGTGTAAACGGAAAGACGCCTTCTCATTATACTCGTAATTGAAAGTTCCTAAGTTAAGGTCTTCACGGGTCCCAAGAACGTGAAAGACCTATAGTCTATGTAGGTGATTTGTATTCCTGTTCTATCTCTTAAGGTCTTTCCATGTTTCAGACGTTTGAAGTTATCCTTCCTGGCTCACTGATTGTTACTGTTTTCTTAATAACTTTAAGTTTAATCTTCCGCTTTCAGAGGACGAGTGATTAAAAAAAAATGTAGCGCTTAGAATTATGTACTGTTTCTTATTATTCAATCGTTTTATTTATTCCTGCCTTTTTTTTTCGCATAGAATTTTTCACAGATGCTTTGATTGGATATTCTTGGAGTAATTTCTCCGAAGAAGATGATGAGAAGAACAACGAAGATAGCCCCCATTGACCACTATCAGTGTTGGTATTAATAATTTTATTATAAAATATCTTAACATTCCGTTATCGTCAAAATTATGCGTCCTTGACATTCTTAACCGGTTTTTTAAAAAGTCACCCTTGCTCTCTACCCCTCTCTTCTTCCGTCAGTAAAACTGTTAACAAGATTAAAGACAAATGCAATATACTTATAACAGCAAAGTGAGGATAGTATCATACTTCAGATGTAGTGCGATACCAAAAAATCGGCTTAGTGACTTACAGATCGGCCTTTTGTAAAAGGGCACTCTACAAAGCAAACCAGGTGGTCGCGCTTTGTACTACCTTACATCCAGGTCATTTGACTGACAAAATGTTTTTATACTATACAGCGCCGGCCATTGTGGCAGTTAGTTATCCATTACGGCCGGGTCACTTAACCGGTCGTGAGTCTATACCCGGAGATCAAGCTTAACTTATAATTTCAAACAAAATAGAATATCAAGTAGTTTAATTCAACCTGTATTTTATTTGTTCCTTGTTGCAAATTAAGGAACCATATTCTAATATACTTAACGTGATTAATCGGTAAAAAAGTCCTCCCTTTTCTGCGCACACATCCTCCAAAGTCTGGCACGACAATTTACAGTTAATGTCAACTCACCCAACCCGCCCCACCCGACACGTTACGCTGAGACACCCCACTTCCCGCGTCCTCATTACACCGCAAATAACATTACAAATGTAATGGGCAATCTGCGGTTCCCGAGCAGTTTTGAGTGTTCTACTCAGCTCCTCTCTTCACCCTTTTGGTTCTTCGGAAGACTCGACCGCTTCGAAATTCTTTCTAAATCATTTCTGCTGAGCATAACTTATAAAAGAGAGATCGATAGTTCTCCTGGTTGCTAGTTTGCTTTCTACATGTGTTCAGTATCCGTGCCGACCCCACCCCACTATATCCACCAGCGACAATCACTCACTGTCCCCTGAGTATACACTCAGATACAAGTCTGAGCGAGTTAGACCCAAGTACATCTTTAACGTGGGATGACGGAAGAACTGCATCTCATACTTGGGTATAGATCCAGTTATCTTGCTGATTTCCTAATAATGAGTGCTTCCGAGTCTTGGTACAAGGAGTTTTACTGGAAAAGACACTCCTGCCTACGCTGACCGTTGAACGTTCCCTGTATCTGGTCAGTTAAAAATCGTAAGAGACCCTTGGGTACTCAGTTAAGCTTC
>CAJDSM010047328.1:0-21069 GCA_903981925.1 Ostrea lurida | reverse complement strand
CATAGAGATACAGTGGATATGCAAATATAAAAGGGTGGTAATGTACGAGGAATGTTCCAAAAACAATGATACTTGGATGTTTTCACCCATCTTTATTAATCTTTGATCCTTTTATTCGTCCTTGTCCTTCAAAATACTCACCCTTGGCCTGAATACACTTATTAGACGATCAATCCACTTCTGTAAACACTTTCCATATTCCTCAATAAGGAAAGTCATCATATACGGATAAATTGCAGACCCAAAGGCATTTTGTGATTTGTATCGTTCCAGATAAGTGGAATTTAAGTTTGGGGAACAGTAGGAAGTCGCACAAGTCTTCTGTAAGATTTGGTGGATTTTAACGACGTTATTATTGGTTGTAATTGTTGCAGGGCGACCTTGCTAAACAGCATCTTTGAGGTGTTCATAACCTGTTTTGAGTTTAGCAATCCTAAAAACATACCTACATGTATGATATATTGAACCATTCCCATAAATATCACAGACTTCGCGATGAATATCTACGCGTATAATGCGAAGTAAAGCCTACGTTTTATATATACCCTAATTTCAAGAGCATTGTTTGCGCTTTTTCCAGTCATTTCGAGTGTAGTGTAACGAATACACTAAAAAGCCATTTACACTGTTGCTAAATCAGTGAAATGATGAACATGAAATTTTCTTCTGCTACGATTCAGCAATTAATCTAACGTGTCAATGTGGTTTCAGTAAGATAATTACTGAAATGACATTGTTTTTGGAACACTACTCGTATGCACAGATCCATGTTTTGCTGGGAAAATAGCACGTTTTTGCCCAGCTCTTATTTTGTATTCTGTTTGGGACTTGATCACCGTTGTTATCTTCGCCTTTTCATGCTAACAAGACTATCGTGTAGTCAAACTCAACTCTTTTAAAGAAGAAAACATGTCTTTTGAAACTTTATTTATCTAAATCTCTAAAACCATAGACTTTGTATGTGTATATGTATCTGTGATCAAGATTGTTTTACCTATGGGTTTCTTTTTGTTGTTTTTGTTTTTCATTTTATTTATAAAATACCGCAATATGATTATATTGATATCTATCGTGAAATGTTGAATTACAGCAGAGGTGCCCCTAAACAAATTATGATACATGCTATGTTGTGCATCAAAATAGCGAGTATGAAGTTAATCTATGCGACATTTGTGATATAGTTGTTTAACAGTAAATATAATCTATGATTATTGTTATAAACTCAGTATTGCATTTATTTTTGTATGTCCCAGCATTACATTGTTTTAAGTACAAACTCTAATAGATCTACATAATAAGACCATCTTGTTACCTCCAAAGCCATCATTCGGGATGCATTGTACATTTCCGGGAATATTTAGATTATATCGATGTCTGTGTCCGCTATGGTCTCCTCGCAGGAAATAAACAGTCCTCAGGTTCTTTTTGTTAATTAAACTGACAACTCTGTGTTTTTTGTCTGTACTATTTGTTTCTGCGTAAGTGAAGACGAACAAGCACGATCCGGGCCTGGCGATCTTTGCAGCTACAAATCAGGCAATCGATTGAATTATACATTGACGAATAGAACACTTTGAGTATTTTTGTTAATATCTATTATTACATCTAAATATTTCTCTTATACAGCATTTATAAGATATTAGCAACAAATGAAGGTTTGATGTTGTATGTCTGAAACAGCACACCATTAATTAACCCAGTCAATGTCATTTCCGGGCAATCACTTCCGTTATGGGTGCGCATCGCTTGCAGCCACATCTTCATTTCTGTTCCACTCGTTGTTTGACGAATCGTGCAGTCTATGAAATAGTGAACAAGGTAACCACTGATATTAGAAATTTATGTTCAAGAATACTTTCTCTCTTGTTCGTAAAATATCTAAATCATGAAAAAAATAAAACACGACGATTTTCCGGGACATATAGTTTAACAATAGTATTTTTCCAAACTAAGTGATTATAAATATACCTGGATCATTTAATGTCAAAAGAATATAGTTGGAAGGTCCATCATATCCGGCCTGGCCGATGATATCGATGCTATGTTGAGCTGTTTCTATAATATCGTCATTCATGGATCCAGTACCGTCAATGACAAACACGAAAGACAGGCCCTGTGCGAAACAGTTGTGGCACGGTTTTCTGTGATTCATACCCATCAGTTCCTTGAATTTGTTTGGCCCCAGTACCGATAAAAGTCCAGTCTCTGATAAAAACATGTTCAATAAACTTTTACATGTTATCATTAAACATTTTTGTATCGGTTTGTAAAAATACCGACGGTTGACAGTGATAGCTGTGTTTTGTTAGTCTACCGTTTAGCATCAAGTCCATTTATGGGAAAAGTTGCAAGCATAAACATGAGATAGAGGGCAAAAATATCTATAGATACTTCAATTTCAATTTGATAGCTCTTGGAATGTTTACTGACTTTTATAAAAATTGTTGATTCGTGAATGCATATATGCCGAAGAACAATATCAATTTCACAACCCTACACGTTACATTATATTCATATTATTGGAAAGTATGACTTAAAATTTTGTCTTTGATAAAATGTACGTACTATTTCCGGCAGCTTCCCTTGCTTGATGGTGGAGTTTTTCCAGAAATGAGGAGATAATTCTGGACCATGTTTCACTTACATATCCACCTTGTAGCTGGAATATCTTTACTACCATTTCACCGTGAGCGGCCTATGACTACATTACCCATACCAGGAGGGAACTTTCCTACATAAGAATTCGTATTCCTGAAAACTTGTCTGTGTAAACAGTTACATTTTGTATAGAAAAACAAATAAGTACGAGGGTTGTCTGGAAAATACAATACAATGAGAAGTTTTGTATAGCGCCCTATTTTAAAAATCTAACTCTAAAGCGCTTAACATAAAACCAGTATAAAACAAACATTGATAATAATGACGCTGCCATGCGCATACGTATATGAACATAAATTAAGACCTATGTTGAATAAAAGTACAGCTTAAATATAAATATAAGAAAAGGAAAACTACAATCACTTCCAAATCTTACGTATCCTAGCGGTAAAATTCGTGTACATCCTTGAAAAAACAGACAAATATTGATAAAATATATTAAACAATTATGTCCATTAAATTCACGTTTAATTTCATTAATATGCAAATTTTCATCACAAACAATGCACAAATAGTTATAATTCTATTACATACAAACAGACACTAACTCAAACCCGGAGCACTAAAATGAAAATCCTCGACGTTATCCGTCGTTAAACGCTATAAACAGTTAACTTTTCTCAACGTAATCACCGTTTAAGGGAAAACATTTCTTTGTCGCATTAATCAGTCATCAAAAAAGTGTAAAAACTGTTTTGTTTTCATAGGTACTCTTCCTACGCACCTGATCCCACCTCTGGTGTGTACAGGGGTCCGTGTTTGCCCAACTCTTGGTTTTTGTATTCTATTTGGGATTTACGATTTTGATCACTGTTCGTTATCTTTGCCTTTTCATTTAACATTTCCTTTCTCAGATCTTGCAAATCATGAAACGACTTTATGTATTGAAAACGCTGTCAATAACGTCACGAACTACATTTTTTGCAGCACTGCAATCTGTTGAAACTAATATCTATATTACATTTTTGTATAATTAAAACTCATCCCAATATCCGCGGAATGTTACAAAATACAACTGACAGATATAAAATGAAAAACGTTTTTTGTTAAAAATTCGCCGTACTCCGGGTCACCACCCCAAGTCTAATAACGAAGTCATACTTGTTATTATGCATTTGAAATTCGAAAAAAATATTACATTTCATAATTCACACATAGAAAAGGATTATAAATATGCTAATAAAAATATCTATAACGCTACTCTTCTTTAAATTTAGGCTTATCCACAAGCTTTATGGACAACCCTCATATATTGTATACCTAGCATAAAAGAAAGAAGAAAAAAGAATTCATACCCAAAGGTTTGTTGACTTCTTGATAACTCGTGTAACCACTGGTAAGCACTTGACTTTCTGATATCATGTTATCAATACCGGAAAATCCCCGAACACTGAGATAGAAATGTTATTTCTGACATGGAATTTAAAAAGGCAAATCGGTTTTTTTCATTCATTTTTGGAGGGAATCTTAATTTGCCATCTTAATAATTTATGCACTGTGTTAACATTTTCTTTCTACTTAAAAAAGTTATGACAGTAAATTACACAAGTAATATAATGCTTTGTGTTTAGATAGTTTGCTTACGTCTCATTGGAGTAGTTACGGTTGGCACACGTGACCATGTCGGGACTGGAGACCTTCAGCGGGAGGGATTTACCAGTTACACCTCAAAATGTTTCACATTTGTCGCATAATGAATGTTTACCCAGACTACCAATAATGAGTATTGAACAAAATAAATGCTAATAATTTTCATCTTAAAATATTTTTTTCTAAATTACCTAGTTCCTGACAAACTTTATCACCGAACATTTCTACCCAGTTTGTATTGCTGTAAAACTCTTGCATAGTGAAGAGATATTGACCAATCAATTCCCTCACAGCTCTCCAGTTTGGATCGGTGGTTTGTGCTTGGAAGATTATGCTGTCTCTCAATGATTGAAGAAGTAGATGACCTTTAAAATAAAGCATACACAACTTTATGATATGTTTTCTATATAAGAGGTCCAAAGACCTCCGCGATCACTTATATCTCTCAAGTATCGAAAATACGTTCAATTAAAATTGTTGATTTCTATCCAAGAGCATTTTCCAAACCCTGAGAACTGGGTGTAAACAATTTTAATGTTCCTCTATAGCAAAATCATGTTGCTCGAAATGTCTTGACCAGATAAGCTTGTGTCTGAGAAATGGCACACTGTATGATCAAACGTAACCTGTGATTTAAGTATTCTCTGTTTCTGTGTTGTGGATTAGAACTTATTTTACCAGTGAACGTTAACTACTTTAATGTAATTCGTTGTTCCAAGATTACAGCAAACAATCTAGTATGACAATCGTCTGTGTTTAGAATGAGACTCAGATATTTCAGCTTTACAAATGTATTGCCCATAGTAAATTTTCTAAATATTTATAAGACATCGTCCTTCTGCATTTGATATCGGCTGTAGGTGATAACAGAGAGAACATAAACACAGTGTTGCTCTGCCATCCATGCAGGGACTATAAGTGGACCCGAAAGACATTGTCTTCCATGCTCATCCTAGCTTTCAACCTATCCTACCTGCCAAATTTTCAAGGCCATAATTAGTTTCAACTTAAATTCAAACAATTTATTAAAATGTTAAAGGTAAAATCAGTTACGAAAATGGTACATAACAGAATTAACTTTCGAAGGTTAAATACATCTTTACAACACAATCATTCAGCTTCTTTCAGGACTCATTAATTTCACAATTTGAAAGAGACTGTCGTGTTCGTTATCGATATCCACTAAATTTCACTGTATATGTTTATGCAAGAACGATACTATTTTGGAATATATGATATATCAAATTATAGGACCTATTTATTTCCGTTCGAGAACCTAAAACCTTGAACTAGGGCCATGGTCGTAAAATCATGATTATCCAGTCAGATTTTAGATGTTAAGTACCCAGTGCTATAGGAAGAAAGGGTTTTAAAAACAACCAAAAAGACCTGCACATTCGAGGTAACTCATGTACTTATTTATATTTTCTTTGGTATACTGTGTATACAATATATACAGACTTGTATATATGAGACAATGTTCAATATTGTTTAGCTCCTTTTACCTTCAACAATCTGTTCGCAGTTCATCGTTCTTGAGGCATCGTCCATGAAGGTTCTTTGAGCCATGTTATTTTCGTTCACTATATCCATCGCAGCTTTAGCGACGTTCAACAGCGTGTCTCGGTCTTGCAAAAAGAAATTCATAAACGCTAAAATCATTAATATACAGATCAAATATTTCACAGAGTCTATAATACTATGTAATATAAATTGGTGAAGTAAACAATGTGCCAAACGTAATCATAGTCCAAAAAACATGTATACAAAATCGAGTGTAGGGCAACACGGACCTCCGACAAACGCGAAGGTAGGATCAGGTGCCATGGAGGGGTAAGCATCCTCTGCTGACTGGTCACACCCGCCGTGAACCCCTAGACGAAATAAAGTAAACGGGATTACCCGTCGTCAAACCTAGCAGGGAAATGACAGTCTAACAAAGGGTATGGAACAAGTCAGTCAACATACGACTAATATAAAATGCGAAGCAACAAAGCATCAAACGTAACCATAGTCCCAAAAACACATACAAAATCGAGCGTAGGGCAACACGGACCTTCAACAAAAGCGAAGGCAGGACCAGGCGCCACGGAGGAGCAAGCATCCTCCGTCGACCGGCCACACCCGCAACGAGCCCGCAGTTGAACCAAAGCAAACGGGGCCACCCACCGCCAAACCCAGCACGAAAACGACAGTCCAACAAAGGGCATGAAACAAACCAGCCAACACACGACCCATTGATAATCCGCAATCTCAAACAAGGCCACCACAGCGACCGCAGAATTCGCGAAACGATGACTCCAAACGAGACCCGCCACAACCCCGCAACATCAACACCCCGGCCAGCAGTCGGCCTCGCTCTAAAAAACTACCACACGCACGGATCGCCCCTGCGCACCGAACCAACCGAGAGAAACACACATCACAAGCAGGCGACAGTGGCACACCACCACACAGAAAAGGAAAGCCGACGACTGCAAAGTCAAAGTCACCGCGCTTATCACACAATGCAGCCGCCAGTCCGCCACCAGAGTTAACACCAAGCAAAACATCCAAACACGAAGCACACTCGCCAGACTCTGCGGTTTCCCCTCCTCGAGCTCGTCAGGACACACCAAACGGACACAACTGTGAAAACCACGACCGTCAACCGACAAGACATCGTCCATACACCCAAAAGCAAGGCCGAAGGACACGGCAAGTCTTCTGCCTTTATCTCGCAACAGTCTTTGAACAAACTCTGCTTCGTATGAATATAAAAACCAGTCTGCCAATAAGGGGGCACAATTACATATATGTAAGGTTGAAGGGCACAGCAAGTTTTTGTTTTTATCCCGTACCAGTTTTTGTACAAATTCTTAGTTTAGACAGATGCATGCCAGTGGTATATTTTTCAATTAAATTACAAATACAGAAAAAGGTCTTAAATCACTGCTTGCCTATTTACTCTTTTGTTAAATTTAGGGATATGTCACTACGAAAATTTATTGCCGTTTTTATTATAACTACTTTGTATAAAATATTTCACACTTCAAATGATTTGTGTTCCAACTTATACGAGAAGTGGTATAAATCAAATGTTGGTTCTAATAATTGAAAACGTTTGCTAAATCAATGTCAGAAAATGCAAGACATTTCAACACTTTCGACAACCACTCTTTTCAACAAATCAAAGATAAGCTTTCTGACATCGTATACAACTTCCTCTGTATTAAAAGCGAAACAAAAAATATCAAAATATTGTTATCAGTCTATCAAAAAAACTAATACTCTGTTAAACGCCACCTCCATTGTATCCACAAGCACTCTGAAGCTGATATCAAAAATATATCGTATTTCAAGAAGACAACAGGGTTCACAGCGGATGTGACCGGTCGACACTGTTTTCCTTTATTAGCTGGAATGTTTCTATATTTTTCGAGGCAGAGCTTCATTAAATGTTTCTATTTGAGGACAAATTTCTTGCTATGACCTTCAGCTAGGCATTTGTATATATTGACGACGTTTTATCTATCTACAATTTTTCATTCATATGTTGATTTCAGTGTATTCAAGAATCTTCCACGTCTGCTTAATAGTTAGATATTTCATTTAACATAGTAAATATTTTCCATTTTCATATTTATATGGTGATTATGTCTTTCAGATGATTTGATACGCAAAGCCAAATCAGTTGATACTACAGGGGTTTCATAGTCTCGTTCAAAATTAGTATTCAGCAAATTCTGTTATCGCTATAACCATATGATTCACGAATACAACCTGTTATCTGTCAATTATTATTATTTATAAGCGATGTATAAAAAAAAACCAATCATTATCATTATTATCAGGTTTAGTGCTATCGGTGTGCTTCATACCAGCTGTTGGACCACTCTTTACACACTGATTTCGATTACGGACCGGATTAACCTGTTCAGCTAATTGGTAGAATGCATAGCGTTCACGGTTGGTGTGTCGGGGCGACATGAATGCTTACTCATCCTAGCTATAGGCACCTTATTCCATCTCTGGTATGTCCAGGGGTTCGTATTTACCCAACTCTTAATTTTGTATTCTTTACAATAGATTATGATATTGTTTGTTGTTTGCTTCTTCTTTATGGTAAAAGGACATAAATCAACTTATATGAAATCGTGTAATACCTTCACGTTAGACTCATACCGTAAAACTTGTGTAATGAATGTTCATTGTAAATAAGTAGAGGAAAGAGGAAACCTAGACGGAATTATTTTATTTCATTAAATGTCAGTATCAATGTTTAAAGATCCGTCAAGATAAAACAAGGATTGTAATGTATTTTATTTGCAATATGCTCAAAGGAAGACAAGGTAGATTTTACGTAGCTTGAAGGTCATTCCTGTCATAATATAGAAAGATATCCAACAATGATCAATGGAATGGAATGGTGAACAGTAATTTCATAAATTCACAATATAAATTAAGTTGTGGAAAACTGGACCTTTAGACACACCAGAGCCTAATATAAGAGTAATATCCCTTTCGACAGGCGTACCGGCCGTGAGTCCTATATATTAATCAGTAAAGAAGTAATTCATACTTCCAATCAGTGTATTAAGAACGGCTTCACCATGTAATTAGAGACAATCGTAATCAGTCCTACAAGAACTAATAAAATAGAGAATAAAGCAACATGGACCCTGCACTAGAAGTGGTACCCTAATGTTCACTTCGGTAACAGTTCAGAACAACTATTCGGGACTACATTCAAAGAGAAATGTTGTAATGAAGTCTCGTCATTAATTTTTGCATTATGAAATGTTTAATGAAGTATTCCATATAACAATCACATGACGATATTGCACTGTTTGTACTGTAATGTGTCACAAGATAAAACTGTATAAGTTGAGTCTTATAGTCCTTGTCGTCGTGTCTATGGCTGTGCTTAGGATATGTAGGTTTGAAGTATGCGCGCTGACTTATTCCTTCAGTTTCTATTATTATTATTTATTTCGGGTATGCAACTATTTTCAAACTCTATCTTTATGATATTTGTTTTCTTTCTGTAGTATTCAAAAAGAAAAGGAAAATGAAATTTAAGGAAGCAGTTTTGACCACTCACCGAAATATGTAGATATAGCGTCACCATGATCAGAGGCGTTGTATTTTCGGGGACTGAGCACGTTATTTATGACGTCAGAAACAGCGTGATATATGGCCTTCTGGGTGATGCTGGCGTGGGTGTAATCTGCCCTTCCATCATTGCTCTCTTCAGAAGGCAAGAAAGCTTTAGTACAAATTGTCAAAACACCACAAATGAAAACCGCTACCTTCATTCCCCCATACACTGGAGCTGCGTCAAATATTCCTGGGGTTTCTTTTGGATAAATTTGTGCACAACCCTTTTATACGTATGCAGTACAAACATTTCAAGCATACACTTAGTTGATCAATATTGATTCAAATGACTTTCGCTGAATTTCAGCATGAACTCGGGTGCAGTTCCCACTTGAACATAACGTATGATCTACATGTATATACGGTATGATAATTTGGTAACTTTTATTTGAATGTCTTTTTTCTTCTAAAGTGATTGGGTGAAAAGGTGAAGACATCGCAAAGAGAACAACAAAAAACAGTAGAACAAACGCGGGCATAGGAGAAAAAATATCAAAACTCAAACAATTACGACGAAAGACATAAATCAATATGTTGTCTCGATAGTTTGCATTAAGAGCGACGCACTTAAGTCCTTTCCGTGACAAAGACTTCACTGAAATCTTTGTGTCAAATTAATTTAAACGTTCAACGGATTGAAAATCTATATTTATTTCGGAACGCAACAAACTCTGTTTTGACTAAAATATTGTTATATTCTTTTTAAGAATAGTCATTACAACATTCTCAAAAAATACTCGATGAAATGGGAGGAAAGCAATTAACATTGTAGCGTGTATTTCACACCTTTTTAATGTGATAATTGAATTATTAACTACTTACAAAATATTTATAATGGTAAACAGTTATTCCTTCATACGAAAAATAAATACATCACAGTACAGACAAAATCTAAATACGTCGATGTGTTCCCGTAACAATAATTTTTAAAAGGACACGCACGGCGTTCTGCAGAACACTCAAATTAGGAATTACTTTGAGTATCGACAATCTACAGTACATACCCAGATATCTTGATTGTTTTGATACATAACAGAGGAAGATAACGGATGTAGCAATTAATCTTTCAAGTTCTAAACATAATACAAAATCAGGTGCCAAGGAGGAGTACGCATCTCTGTCGACCAGTCACACCAGCCGTAAGCACATTGTCTTGATCAGGTAAACGCATTAATCCCGTAGTCAAAATCAGTGTATAAAGAACGGCTAACAAGTGGTATGGAACACATTCAGACAGATTTGACCCAAAGGCAGGTTGTACATGTACATGTAGTTGCAAACTAGATCGTTATAACGACAATAGAGATTGTGAAATGCTGATTTCAAACGTTACTGTTGAAATCCCTTTCATTCAAACTTCAGTATCCTGCCTTGATTCAAAACCTGAGTACATTGTATACACAAAACAAGCTTGTGCGTATCGAATCATTTGAAAGATATAAACACCATATGCAGGTGATGATGGAATGTTGCTACATAAATATTGGAAGCTGACGATGGAGAAGCTTAGATCGTCCCTATTGTCATAAAGCTGAGTCGTTAGTTTGCTGTTAATATCTATATCTTCAATAAAATATCCATGTACGAAGTAAATATTGATGATTCTATGGTGTCTTATCTTGAGTTCACTGTGATATATCCAATCAATATACGAATGATTTTTTATTGATAGATAAAACGTCGTCGATATTTCGAAATGAAATTAAAGTTGATTCGATACGCAAGGGCATGCCATGCGTATGATGATTTTTTAAAGCGAGGCCAACTACTAACCAAAAAGTTGATGTTGCAGGGTTATAACAAATCTCGTTTAAAGTCATCATTTCGCAAATTCTACGGTCGCTATAATGACCTTGTTTGCGATTACAAATTATCACTAAATCATATGTTGACTGATTTGTTTCATACCCTTTGTTAGACTGTCATTTTCATACTAGATTTGACGACGGGTAACCCCGTTTACTTTGTTTCGACTACAGGCTCACGGCGGGTGTGACCGGTCAGCAGAGGATGCTTACTCCTCCATGGCACCTGATCCTGCCTTCGCTTTCGTCGAAGGTCCGTGTTGCCCTACACTCGATTTTGTATGTGTTTTTTTGGACTATGATTACGTTTGATACTTTGTTACTTCGCCATTTTATATGCTACAGCTACATATTATTTCTTCTCATTTGTAAGCTTAAAGGTAAATTCTGCCTCGTAAGAATATAAAAACAGGTCAGCCAACAGAGGAGCACAATTCGTGCCCTTGGGAATTCCAACAGTTTGAAAACCTATTCACCAAATACTACCAAGATATTGTCAATAAGGAACTCCAGCATTGCTTATTCAACTTCAGAGTACTTGTGCGTAGAGTAAGAGTGGGATTAACTAAGTGTACTTGGATCACTGATCACTGGAGAAGAATATTTCAATGAACTACTCCCCAATGAAGACTGTTATTGCTTCTTTTCTATTGTTTTGAATGGGACAACAGTCAGAAATGAGGACTTGTGTTTAACAACAATTTAAATACATGTAGATAAACCAGCTTAGAAATTTAATTTAAACTCATATGATACTTATTGTAATTATGTTTTAATAATTATGGAGTTACAAGTGGTTATAACAGAGTAACCACTATTATGAAAATTTAGGCTTTTTGGAAAATTAAGTAACTTCATAAACGTTTTCAGGAAAGCAGTATTTCAAAAATTCGCACGCATAGTTCTGCGACTTTTCTCTACATGTTCCAAAGTAGTGTCAGCCTTCCTCTTCTCTTTCCCTTCTTGCTCTCCAATACCTTCCTTTGGTTTTAGTTTTATCTTAACAGCAACAGTTACAATGACAATAATTGCAATGAGGCAAGCGGATCCAGCACCAATCAATTCCAGAATCACAACCGAGTCTACTTTAGACTTGTTTGAAAAATTAATCTGTGTAGAAAATAAAGGAAAACTTAGGATTTATCTGTTGCAAATTTTATTTCAGTTTTCGATACAACTGGTTATGCATGTTCTTTTGCAAAACGGTCACAGGGAAAATGTTACGCCTTGTTGATGTTTACCTTCTCAGTCACGGAGGGCTTGCTTAGCAAGTCAAAATCATCAACTGTTGTATTAAAGATATTGCCTCCTGACATATCAATGGACTCCATTTTTATGTTTCCTCGTCCATCTATGGCTGTCAATCGTGATATGTACGAGCAGCAGTTTCCACTGAAAATAAACAATTCAACTTTTACAGAAAGGACGACTTCAGGTAATCCACTGAAACGATTTCTGTTAAATATTTGACATCCAACATTATCTTCCTGAGACTAAAATAGAATGGAATTTTTGTGTTCTATTTATTGTTGTCACCAACACTTGTGATATGGTTCTTAATAGTACATTATCAAACTTAAAATTAAACACCAATTCAAACTTTACATACAGTAATCCCAATGCTTAAATCAAGATAAATTTCAGTATTTTTTTTTTTACAATTTAACTAAGACACATAGAATTATTTCATTTAAACAGTTAACCTTTATTCACAAGACACTACTATTATTATAAACCTGTATGAAAATATGAATCAAAGTCTTGAAGATAAAAACTTGAATAAAACGAAATACAGATTTGTTCAAATGAGTTTATTTTCCTAGTTTTGGTACCTTAACGTTGCCACAAAGGTTGGTGAAATCGCTGCTGCCTCTCGGTATTCAAACTGAACATTGCTTGGTGTAACAAAGAGTTTGCTCATGTTGGCCTTCATTTCTACTCTCATAACGACAGTCCAGTTTTGTTTCGTGCAGTTGTTGTAGTTCATCATCTGTTGTCGACAATTCGCCGTTCTGTTTACTGAGTCAATTTTTGGAGGAGGTAAATCACTCACCTAACAGCATTGAAATCAAAGAGAATATAATATCATCTGTTGATAAATTGAGGCCCAATTCGTAAATTTGGTTTGATCCTCAAATATCGCATAAAGTTGTCTTTGTCAAATGAAAAGACCAATATAACAGATCAATCTCGTAAGATCGAAACATGATACAATTCAAGAGTTGGGCAAACACAGACCACTGGATATATCAGACGTTGGATAGGCATTGATAATAGACATATGTGATAGATACCGTAAGCGTTCTTATGATGGTTTGTATCGTCTTCCCTCCAATACTTAGCTTCACCGACAGAGTTCTGTAAATAACAAACTATAGATACAACCACTAGAATTATCATAAATCGTTTGTAATGATTTTGAAAATTGATGTCATACGCAATAGAGAGAGCCGGGGCCAGCAGTCCTATGTTTATTTCCTGGCTTTTATGAACTCCTACTGATACTGTGTAACTAGGCGTGGTGACGAATCCTGTCGGGACGGAAGTGGTGGTGACGTCATAGGACTGAGTGGTACTCCCCGTGTTTGTTACGTTGATTTTTATTGTTGTTGACTCTCCCAGTACCAATTTCTCTACGATGTAAAAGGAATTGAAAGGCGTAAATGAAAAGCATACAGTCTTAATGGGCATCTACCGATATAATAGAAATCTTAATCTGAAAGATATTCTATAAAATAGTTAAATGTAATTTGCATTAACATTCTCCTCATTCTTTAGAATGATTCAGATTAAATTAAAGTCTACCTGGTTTGGAAGAAAACTGGATGTTCCCAGTCACAGGCGTTACAATGTCCGATTTCTCTCGTGTGAAGATTTCAGAGTCTATGCTCCCATTAATGCTTACATAAAACTCCTGTATAAAAATATCTCTTTTCTTAGTTTATTCATTTGCTTTACAAAATATAGACCTTATTTTGAAGGATCAAATTTTATTTTACAGACGATAAATGTATACAAACTTCTGAATCGACGTCATGATAAGCATAGATGTCTCGGTTGGGGGCACTCGATGTATCTGTTACCGGAAGTACACAGAGTATGGTCCCTTTAGGTTTTCTGAGGATTATGTCCGTTACTTTTGCTGTTGGAGTCATGTCACTGACGCTCAGGCTGATTATAACTTTTGAGCCTAAATTTTGAAGGGAAAAAAATGGTTCTATATTAATAATGTATAAATTGTATATGGCGTTGTTGCCCATAAGGCTTACAGTATTTTCAGTAAAAAAAAAAAGAGATAACGGAGGTCGCATGGCCGTTAGTGTTTCTAGTTTGGTTTACTATTGTAGGCGGTACCTGTGATGGGATTGGTTCCACTGATTGGATACTTTAATCCTCCCGAGTTTTCCATGAATTTATAAGTAAAATCAATGTGTCCACTGCCGCCTACTTTCACTTTCCATGTAGTTCCTCCATTATTATGAAGTGTCCATTTTCCCGGAGTTGGATCCTGACATTGAATAAATTCGTTACTTACTTATAGAAAAACTTTTTCCCTTTAAATTGATTGTGATTAAAATATTTTATATTTACGTGAATGGAGATCATGGTAGTACTTCCGATGATATCTATTGAAGATGTACCAGTAAAACTTTGAGATGTACCTACAAAGAAAGTTCGGCTGCAAAAATATATCCCTTTAACTTCATTGCATATCATTTTCAATTAAACAATAAAATGCTTACTTAGTTGGTTTATTGGGTGATGAAGGAAACTAGCATTGCAGAAAAAAATCATAACCCACGGGTTATGAAAATTCTTTTCTGCAATGATAGTTTCCTTCACCATCCAATAAATTACTTCAAATGGAACAGCCAATTCAGCCTTCGACCTCAAAATCGCTCCATATTTGGTAATGACCATGTAAACATGTGACACTTCAAAACTGGATTCAACTGGTATGCAACAAGCATGCATTTATTGGATGATAAATGCAATGTCAATTTCAAAGGAAATTTAAGAGAAAAGATTCAGTGAATGTAAATATTATGTGATGAATATTGAACTGTAGGCTTTTGTGTTCGCTCTATCTTGCTATTGAAAAAAAATAAAAATTCGAAATTTTTACCATCAGGTCGGTCTAACACCAAATCTGAAGCAGTTGTCAGACGATATATTTTCAATGTCATCAAGGAGAGGCCAGAATCTGTTGATATAGTATGTACCGATCCAGGGTATGTCTCAAAAGATGATACTTCCAATGCTGATACTCCCATATTGTTCTGTTGTAAAACAAACTTCATATTTGAAAATAGATTTTGGACTGACAGTGTACCTGCTTTTCAAAATGATATTTCGATCTATATATCCGACTTGATCCTGATTTCCGAATTGAGGCCAACATCACAGCATTGTGTACCTTTACAAATGTTCCGAGAATGTTTCCTAGAGAGGACGAGGAGGTGTGTATGATTTGTCCGCCTGTTGCAGATGCTATTTTATCGAATAGACTAAACCCACCAAGTCCCCGGCGTCTCCTTCCTAGAAGTCATTGTAATCTTTAAATTAGTATGTTGTTTCATTTTCATTGGTTGATCAACAACGATATTGATGAATTTAATGTAATACAAGACAAGAATGTGGTATTGATGATGAAAATATGTGATAAGCTGAATAGAATTCATATGTATTCGTGTTGAAAATAATAATATAATGCAGCAAATTTCGGTCATGAGGTTATCGTAAAAATATCAGCTAACAGACCTGTGTTCCCCGCATTGTCGTTCGGAATGCATTGGACATTTTCTGGAACACTAAAAGCAGACCGACGCTTCCGTCCACATTGTCCACGCAGAAAATACACCAATTTCATATGTTTGCTGTTGATCAAATTGATGACCTCGTCACTTCTCTCTGGATCTTTGGCATCAGCATCGGTGAAGAAAAATACGCATGATTTGGGGTTTGCGATTTACGCTTAAAAATTATAAATTGAACTACTTATTGTCGATTCTATAAAAATCATTGGACAAACGTGCTGTGACTAAATCTATAACTGTTAATCTTGTGAATCTTGCTGGGAATTCAAGATATTGCAAGCGTATATAATCGAGATGAGAAGAATTCATTCTGTACGAGCACAAAGTATTTCAGTATTGTTATTGAATATTTCAAGCACAATTTTTCAGTGAATTGTAAAACTTATGATTGCAGGCTTATACCTTTATTGGAACGAGTCCATTCTTTGATATCACAAAGCTTTTTTACAATGTCCTCGGGGATGACCATTCAGTCAGATGTAAACTTACCATTTACGAGGCCTGTCATAGCCATTTCTGGACAGTCCCCGCCCCCGTGTGCTGTCATGCTGTGGAGCCATTGCTTCATCTCGGATCCATCTTTTGTCTCCCGGATCGTGGTATCTTAAAGTTATAATATCATTTATTTATAATTAAAACATCTAAAGTAATTGCAATGCCTCCTATTTTCTGTGTGTCGTGTGTTTTTAAGCATGCAATTAATTTCCTTTATCCCACAACTGTACATGTACTGTTTCCGGGTTCATAACTCGGTGACTCGTAGCTCATGTTCATGAAAATACAAATTAGGTAGGTCAATCAATCATGCGCTACGTAAATAAATCAGCATATCATCCTTTGAAATTGCTAACAATAAACATTGACGGTAAAAGACAATGTTCTGTAACCAAAGTTGTTCCAAGAGGTAAAAACATGTGTAACAGAAATTTCAAGCTTCTTTAAACCGTGACGTTTTCTTTACGTACACTGTACCACATGATTGACCTATCTAATTTGCATTTTTATGAACCTGAGCTACGAGTTAATATCGTGTTTCCGAACCTGCGTAATGAACCCTGAAACAGTACAGTTGCTTGATAAAAGCTTATCTGTGACCTTTGAGCTCATTATTAATAGTATATTGCTTACCTTTCATTCACATTTACATGTTGTAATAGTTTCACTGAAATCATCCAAAGAACTTGCGAAGACATGATGACACTACCTTACTTTAAAAAAAATTAAACTCAAGGGGCCATCAGTCCTAAAACAAAATTTAGTATTTCCCTTCCCACATGCACATTATCATGTTGTGATATTTCATTGAAATCACCAAAAGGGTTTATGGGGCATTGCAAAAAACAAGATGATGCAGTCATACACCCAAACAAATTCAATATCAGGAGCAATAACCCCTGCACTAAACTTTGAATATTATTTCCCTTCCCACGTGCACATCTTCATGTTGTGATATATTATTGTACCAAATTTCATTGAAATCTATCACAGGGTTTAAGACAAGTTGTGAAGATACGACGATATTGCAAGAAAAACCAAAATGCCGTAACTCTTGTAATAAAATTTGTATAACCTTCTTTCCCGAGGCACATCTACATGTTGTGACCTTTCATTGTACCAAGTCTTATTGAAATCCTCCCAAAGGGTTTAAGAAGAGTTGCGAAGACAAAATATTGGGACAGACAGAATGACGGACAAGTACAGCACTATATGTTCCTGGTCATTTTATGGCGGGGGCATAAAAAATTCTATGATTTTCGTTTGATAGGTAAAAAATGTTATCAAGGAAAGTTTGATGTCATTCTATTCGCTATCAAGAGAAGCATCAGGGGTAAACTCGTTGTCGAACTTTCGAGTTCCAGTCGTACTACATTTACCTTGTTCTGAACATCTTCCGTAAATTTCATAAAAAAATGAAGATGATTGAAGAAACGAAATATATAACAATTTTCGTACAAGCAGTAACTGTGGTGCAATTACTCAGGCGTTTATTGGCAAAATTTGTTAATATATATGTATAGATAGACGCCATTCAACTCTTCTTGATTCAATTTTAATTTGAGAAATAAAACATTAAGTTTAGTTCACGGTAAAACCGACTCCGAGGAAATGATTAATTAAAGAAAACGTAATGATAGAAAGTTGTTCCTTGTTTCCCTCTCATGCAATTTTGTAAGTATTCACAATTGCTTAATCTTGTCATAATGAGAGATAAAGAGACAGAGAGAAGAGAGAGCATGAACTGTTTTTCAGCTATACCTGGGTCGTTAAACGTCGACAGTATGTAGTTGTATGGCCCATTTAAACCAAGAAGGGAAGCCTGGTTGACTATATCCACGCTGACTTGGGTTGCTCCTCTTATCTCTCCACTCATAGATCCCGTATCATCAATGACAAATACCACAGACAGAACCGGACCAAAAAGTTGTGACTGGATTTTTGTAGACATACAACACTTTTTGCAATTTGCTAACCAAGAATTGAAAGTAGCCGGTAACTACAGTGATAAGACGTAGATTTGATTTTAAAAGGAACTATATAATTCATTATCCTAAGCATGCCAATCTTTTAAGAATTGATTAAGATATCTTTTACCGTTTCCGACCAGAAATTCAAAAGTGGCTTGTATCGCTGCTTGACCCGCCTGTTGGTGAAGGTCAAAATGGGGAGATAACTCTGGACTAGACGTTTCCTTGTTAATGCCACCCGTCGCTGGTGTGTCCTTGCTACTATCGTATGGTCCCCCGTGGCTACACTTTCCCATACTAGGTGGAAAATTACCTAAAATATATACCTCTTCTATTGGCATTTACGTTTGAATACAGTGTTCAAAATCAAATAAGAAATGTATTTGATAACAATACCATGTCTTTTAAAATCTTTTCCATACAAAGTAACATAGATACACCGGCAATTTCATATTTATACAATACCAAAAGCATGTCATGAGACAACTTAAATGTAACCCTATAGGCTTATGTTGATGTTTGGTAGCTGGTGTAGCCGCTTGTGAGGATTGGCATCTGATGCATTATTGTCAAAGCCAAAGAACAACGCTCAAATCTGAAAAGAAACACTCATACCATATGGACAACCAATAGTAGTCAAATCCAATGATCATTAATATATAATTGATCTTATGATTAATAAGACAGCACAGCTTTTGGAGTAAATTGCATATTGGTAACGGACTGGTTTGGACCAGACACGCTCAATGGAAGTGACGTTCCTGAGATACCTGAAAATGAACATCCATGTTTGTGAGTCAGTAGATAATTGAGACAAATGCTGACTCGTGTTAAATAGATATTTCTTTCGTTCAATGAAGTGAAAACTGATTATCTGTTTACTTACCCAATTCTTGACAGACTCGACTACCAAACATTTCGACCCAGTTAGTGTTGCTGTAAAACTCTTGCAGCGTAAAAAGATATTGACCAATCAAATCTCTTACAGCGTCCCAATTAGGATCAGCTCCCTGTGTTTGTCTTATTATGTTTTCTCTCAAAGTTTGGAGGAGCAGGTTTCCTTAATAAGAAAATTGGGAACATCTAATTTACACGTCACATTGATAACACAAGAGACTGTTGGCTAGGTTTTCTGCGACTCTAGTTGCCATTCTAAGACAACATTGGTGATATGTCCAGTATGATGTCATAAATCGGAATAATAGAAGACAATCACAGGCGGGAAAAATAAATAGCTTATTCATCTTCTTTCAAATTGTCTTGTTGATTGTGTCTGATGGGATTTTAGGAAAAGAAATGTAGGTCAGTTATTTCTAAACCTTTATAAGATTGTATCCAATAAATCTCTACAATATTTCAAATAGATGGTTGAGAAATAGAAATTCAATATTGGTGTTGTCTTACCTGCTACAATCTGTTCGCAGTTCATCGTCCTTGCTGCATCATCCCTGTAAATCCTCTGGGCCTTGTTGTTACTGTTCACGATCTCATTCACTGTTTCAGCAAAGTGAATCAGTGATTTACGATCTGAAAGATGAAAAGATAACAATTTACACAACACGTAACAGTCGATAATTGCTAAGTAAGAAATATTAGCGCTAGTAATAGAGTCATCACTTCCTCTGCTGGTGATACTGTAATCTTATCTATTTAGCTGATGAATGAATTCTTTTTACCAAAGTAGGTAGTGACAGTGCTATCGGGATCAGAAGAGTTGTATTTCCCTGGATCTATGACGTTAGCTATGACGTCAGCAGTAGCATAGTAGATGGCGGCCTGGGTGATGCTGGCGTGCGTATAGTCCGGTCGCCCGTCAGTGCTCTCCTTGGAAGGTAGAAAGGCCCTTGTAATAGGAACACAGCTAATCAACAAGCCAATAAGGATTCTCATTCTGATTATAAGTTTGCTTTTCGGATTGCATGTAGTGCATTTAAGGACGTTCCTTTTCAGATTTAATTCTAAAGAAGCAGGATAGTCTTATATACCCTCTGTCTACGCACCTTAGATATCCGTGTCTCGTTTTATCTCTGTTTGATTTCCGTTATTACTTGTCAGATTCACACTGCTGTGTTTGCTGTTTAAATCCGCTATCGTAGATACGTTTCTCTGAATTCATTACTTCTAAAAATCATTTCATTTAAAAGAAAGTGCTTATATGTATGTTCTGTGATGTTTGGAATGATTCCCAAAATTGGCCTTATTCATTGCAAGTAGCATAACAAAAATTCCTATTTCACAATTATACTGATTTTCAAGCAGGGTGATTTCACGAAGATTAAGATAGCTTTTGATTGGTCACTAATGTGCACTGCACAACAAGAGCTGGATATATATATCCGGATAAGTTCAGAGCAAAATTACGCTGGTGTGATTCAATTTATAGTATATTTTTCCGTCTTATGACGTTATCGCACTGATGAAACATCGGCACTTATACGAACTAGAAGCAGACAAAGGGCCATCCTGCACTATCTCCACGTATTGGTATTATAGGTTGTTAAGCCCATCCTGCACTATATCCACGTCTTGGCACCCGTCTGATGACGTGATGACCATGGCTAGTAAGAGCGTTCTGATGATGTGATAACCACGGCT
>CAJDSM010047320.1:0-12902 GCA_903981925.1 Ostrea lurida | reverse complement strand
ATATCACACTGTCAATATATAGACACATAGAAACATCCAGTATATCACACTGTCAATATATAGAACACATAAAAACCTCCAGTATATCACACTCTCAATATATAGAATACACATAAACCTCCAGTATATCACACTGTTAATATATAGAACACATAAAAACTTCCAGTATATCACACTGTCAATATATAATACACATAAAAACCTCCAGTATATCACACTGTCAATATATAATACACATAAAAACCTCCAGTATATCACACTGTCAATATATAATACACATAAAAACCTCCAGTATATCACACTGTCAATATATAGAACACATAAAAACCTCCAGTATTTCATACTATTAATATATACACATGTAGATATTACACATAAAAACCTCCAGTATATCACACTGGCAATATATAGAACACATTAAAACCTCCAGGATATCACAGTCAATATATAGAACACATGAAACCCCCAGGATATCACACTGTCAATATTAGAACACATAAAAACCTCCAGTATATCACATTGTCAATATATAGAACACAAAAAACCTCCAGTATATCATACTGTCAATATATACACATGTATGATTACGTTTGACACAATGTTAACTTCGCATGTTTGTATGTACATATTGCACATAAAAACCTCCACGATATCACGCTGTCAATATATGCAACACACCAAAACCTCCAGATTTCAAACAGTCTTTCAACGTACCGTATAGCTGGGATTTTGAAGACGGGACATAAATTTGGCGGATTTTTGGTGTACAGGGTATATCATTAATTTTGATGGATAAAAGTTTGGCAAACTCATATTCCATTTGTTAAAAATTCCTTACTACTGTAGATCTGTTTTAAAAAGTACACTTATGTGAAATGGGTGTCCGGGTAGCATAGTGGTTAAAGTACTTCCTTCTCACCGCTGCGACCCGAGTTCGATCCTCGTGATCGGCAGTGGTAGTATGTGAGAGGGTATGGTGGTTGCCCACTCGGACACGTGGGTTTCCTCCGGTTTCCTCCCACATAATGACCCCCTCACGTCAAAATCTGTGCAAGTCGGTTAAATAGCTAGTTTATAGCTAATGTTAATTGTTGACTTTCAAAATAAAGCTTATCTATTTATAACCCTTTAATGGCAAATTCAATATAATCAAACTATCAAGAACCTGGTACAATGTACATTACAAACAATTCTGGCAGTTACTTTTACATTTTGGCTAGTGGAATTTCTTCATCAAGTTGAACTTTTAGTGTGTGTGCATTTCCAGTCCTGAGACTTCAAATTTAGGCTTGATATTTGGTGGAATTAATTTTGGTAGTTTTTTAAAATCGCCAAAATAGGCCAAAATATACCCGCCAAAAAAGCTTTACGATATTCTATTAAGTAACTGGAACACGTATCAAGGGTTGGCTTGTATGTAAAAAGAAATCACAGAAAAGCAAAACTTAATGACGATGTTTAGAAATACATGGACATGGAGTAAAAGTGACTGTATAATCGTTCATATAATTAGATGGTGATAAATGTGAATCTGATTGAATTTTTTTTTAATCAATTTATTTTTCAGAAAAATCTTCTTTCCGTCGTTTTGCCAAAAGATGTAGTAACGACAATAGCACGTGATTTCTCAGTGTACAGTTCAAATTCATTCCGGGAGCTCTGCAACAAATACCATGAAGATGTCAGGTATAGTACTGCATCACATGTCAATTTCAAACAAATTACAGACGTCGTTATGTACATGTAGATAATCACATGTCAATTTCGAACAAAGCGCATTTAAAACAAAATGAGTGAATGAGCAGGAAATATGATAGAAAATTTGTTGGCAGTTCTATGTTAGGAGCAGACAATACAGGGATCACTATCTGGCGTCGTCGGCGTCACAAAAATTCAAGAGTTGCTCACCACTTTCTATTGTGTTCCCTGTCTGCGTTATGTTTAAAACAATTGATGCCATTTAGGTTTACCACTGCTATGGGATTCCTGATATTTGAACTCTTCAGGTAACATGTACAACTGTCCTCGCCTTCATCGTACGCTCTTCAATTACGTATAGATTTATTTCATTTGTAATTGCATTCCCATGGATTTACTTTGATGGGACAATCAATAAGTCTGATACGTTTCAGACCAAGAGAATATGAAATTTCTATATCAGAATAGAACCCTCGAGTAATTACTATTCCTCATTAAGAAAATTAATTTCAATGCTTGGGGTGGATGCGGAAATTAGGTTCCATTTTGACAACTGGTACTATGTTTTTTCAAAATCCTGAGGGCATAAAAACAAGTTCAAACCTATCCTTTCATTACGATCAGCTCTGAAGAGTGTGACATGTGTTTAAGAGCCTTGAAGGAGTACTCTGTATACCTGGAAAAGGAGATTGACTTTACATGTAGAACAGAGAGCGTATAATTACAGGTGCTGTTTAACATCTAATTGGCAATACTCACCCGTCTTTTTTTACTGCACTGAATTGAAAACGTATATCATAATAGCTTTAAAGTAAAAATGTCGCAAAGTAAAATCCGTTGAATAGGAGAAAAATGCTTTAGCCCGATTTTTTTGTGTAAATGCATTAACAACATGCATTGTCTGAGAATCTATAAAGGGTTATTTTAGGGTAGCAGAATACATACAAAGCCTTTTTAAATATTAGTATAAATCAGTGGTCTCAATATAAAGGCAAAGATAACGAACAGTGATCAATCTCGTAAGTCCCAAATAGAATTCAAAACAAGAGTTGGGCAAACACTGACCCCTGGACACAACAGAGATGGGATTATGTGCTTAGGTGGAGTAAGCATCTCTTGTCGACCGATAACACCCGCCGTGAGCCCATTGTCTTGATCAGGTAAACGGAGTCCAAATCAATGTATGAAAAACGGCTTCACAATTGCTATGAAACACATTAGGCAGCATTTTACCCAAAGGCGTGCCATACTGGCAAACCGTAGATCGTTATAACCATATAATTTGCGAAATGCTGCTGTTAAACATGACTGTTAAAACCCCTGCAACACCATCTTGTTTGTAAGTAGCCTGCCTCGATATATAGCGGTGTTTGTTATTGATATTAAAGATGTTACATGTACCAGTAAAAAGCAGTTTTACCAATATAAAGCAGTGTTATTAATGTAAAGCAGTGTTATAAATATATAGCACATGTTAATTGATAAATATAAATTATTACTGTAGATATAAAGCAGTACAAAGATATAAACAATGTTATTGAAAATATAAATTATTACTGTTAGATATAAAGCAGTACTAAAGATATATGTATAATATAGTTTAATACATATAAAATAAAGTTGTTATTAATATAAAACATTTTATTGATATAAAGCAGTTCTAAAGATAAAACGTATTATTAATATCAAGCTGTTTTATTAATGTAAAACACTGTTATTAGCAAATCTATTTTCAGTCTGCTTTTTGCACTGCAGGGGTTTCAATATGGGAGTTACTTTTCGCAAATTCTATGGTCGTTAAAACGATCTAGTTTGCCATTACAACCTTCCACTGCGAGTTTGCCAATACAACCTTCCACTGCGTCAAATACTGTCTGACGTGTTTCATATAGCAATTGATAGACCGCTCTTAATGCACTGACTTTGATTATGGATTACTCCCGCTAACTGATCAAGATATAGGGTCCACGGCGAATATGACCGGTCAGCAGGGGATGCTGCCTCCTCCAAGGCACCTTATGATACATCTGGCATATCCAGGGGTCTGTGTTTTCCCAACTCTTAATTTGTAATCCGTTGTTTAGGACTTATGAGATTGATTATTGTGCGCTATTTTCACCTTTGCATCAATATTTCTGTTTACATTATATTATTTTGTACTAATATTAGTATTTGTATTTTTCATAACGTTTGGTATTATTTTCTGTACTGATATTAGTATATCAGTATTTCTTTTACAATATGATTTTATGCACTGTTAGTATTCCTATTACAGCATGGCATGATGGGCAGTGGTGTGGTTAGGTGGTATGATATTATGAAATGTTAGTATATCTATTACAGCATGGTATTATGCACTGTGGTGGGGTTAGGTGATTTGGCAGACAGGTCACCCCAATCCTGCGTAGTGTTGATCAACGACTTGATGTCACAGTTCACATACTTGGCAAAAGTGAGTTGTTTGTGTCTGCAAAGAGCAAGACTGTGTGTTTTATTATGTTTGACTACTTAAAAGCATTGGAGTAATCATGGTTTACATATTCTTCTTGGTAAGAATAATTGGCGATTTTCATATTTGGTAAATTAAGTCTCGTTATGTCCCTCACAAATATGTTTCAAAATGAATTTTCCAGATTACGTGTCGGCATTCGGCTATCTTGTAAAAAGAAGTCCCCATTTTGTAATGTGTTCGTTTACCATGATTTGGATAGCAATAAACAAGATTTTTCATTCTATTTTGTTCATTAATAAACCATGTAAGTTATCTCTAAACTTTGATACAAAAGTCTCACCATTGAGGTGTATACCCTTCCGTCGTCCTTACATGCTGTTCCTTCATCTTTACTATCTAGTTCTGTGATTTTCCTTTGTCCTTGCCGTCGAGATGCATACTCTTCCTTCGTTCTCATTATTGAGGCATTCACCCTTTCTTCGTCCTTACTAACGTGGTATTTACTATTTCATTGTCCTCACAAACGAGGTGTGTCCCCCTTTCATCGTCCTTACTATTTGAGGTATATACTATTCCTTTGGTCCTTATTAGTTGCTATTGAGGTTTATATACTATTCGTCCTGTACTATTGAGCGTATATACTATTCCTTTGTCTTTATTATTGAGGTATAGACTATTCCTTTGTCCTTACTATTGAGGTATATACTATTCTTTTGTCCTTACTGATTGGGTTCATCGTCATAGTATATACTATGTCCTATTGGAGTGATTTCCTTCTACTATTGGAGTGATATACCATTCCTTTGTCTTATTATCGAGGTGTTGTACTCTTCCTTTGGCCTTTACTTTCGCAGATGTATACTCGTCTTTCGTCCTAGCCGCTTGATTTGTCCAATAATCGAGGGAGATGTCCTCTTGTAGTTTCCCGTGAAAATTCCACCGTCTTCTTCAAAACTTCTATTTACTTGAAAAACCAATTCCACAATGTCATATAAGGCCTTAACCGTAATTGCATGTCGAGAATCAATTGAATACTTGACAACAATATGTAATTTAGTGACTTCGCAGGGTTATACCAAGACGGGAATATATTCTCTTGTCATTTTAAAAAAAACATTTTCTTCAGTTAAAATTTATTATATTCAGACCCCATCAGCTCATCCCTCGATTCTTATTACAGCCTATAAGATCTCCAACCACTCTTTATAAACCATATCATATCATATCCTCTTGATCTCCTTATTACAGGGCCCGTCACTCCATCACTTCTCGAAATAGACCCATTTCAATCTCCCTCAATCCTTGTAAAACCTCTACCAGACTCTTTCCACTCCCCATATATATCTTATCACCTCTCTTCTATTTTGTACAAGACCCCACATTTCTTCTGTTGGCTAATACTGGCTATCATCTACCTCCTTCTTGTACATACTCAACATTTATACCGGCCTTATCTCCTCTTCTTCACCTTGTACAGACTATTAATCTTCCTCCACTCTTCATTTGCACCCTAATATCTTCCTCCACTTCTAATATCAACTCCATATCTTCCCATTCTAATGACAATCCTATCACTCCCTCCACTGTCTAATACCGAAACTCCCATCATCTCCCTCACTTCTAATACCAATCCAATTTCATCTCCCTCCACTTCTAATACCAACTCTTCATCTCCTCACATTCTAATACCAACTCCATCATTCCCTCCCTTCTAAGTACCACTCCATCATCTCCTTCACTTCTAATACGCATCCGATCATCTCCTTCCATCTTATCTAATATCAATCGATTATTCTTCCCTCCACTTCTAATATCACTCTATCATATCCCTCCACTCTAATACCAAACTCCATCATCTCCCTCCACTTCTAATTACCAATCCATCATTCTCCTCCACTTCTAATTCCAATCCGATCATCTCCCTCCACTTCTAATACTCATCCATCATCTCCCCTACACTTTTAATACCAACTCCATCATCTCCCTCCATTCTAATACCAATCTATCTCTCCCTCCATTTCTAATTACAACTCATGCATCTTCCTTCACTTCTAACTACCAATCCGAATCATTTTCCTCCACTTCTAATACCAACTCTATCATCTCCCTCCACTTCTAATACCAACTCTATCTCCTCCACTTCTAATACCAAATCCTATCATCTCTCTCCACTTCAATTACCAAAACCTATCATCTCCCTCCCACTTCTAATACCAACTCCATCATATCCCTCCACTTTCTAATACCCAATCCGATCATCTGCCTCCACTTCTAATACCAACTCCATCATCTTCCCTCCACTTCTTATACAAACTTCATCATCTCCCTCCACTTCTAGTACCAACTCCATCATTCCCTCCACATCTAAAACCCACTCCATTTACACCCATTACTTCTAATTACCAACTCCATAGCTTTCTCCATATTTCATATATCACATTAAAGCTCAAGTAGTCTCTATAAAATATTGAGGAACAAAATTTGAAGTAACTTTGTAAGTTTGATATATCATAATGGAATCATCGGTGCCTTTGTTTTGTGTGTGTTTCAGAAGCACTTTATGGAGGAAATGGCTGGACCTTGAGTGAATATTTCGCGCAGTCTTTGGGGCCCGGGAGACGCGGACGGACCACTCCGATTCTGGCCCTGTACATGGCTATGTCCATGTTGGAATATATGAGGTTTGTGAGAAGTTAAAATTGTTATTGAATTGTGTGCTTGTTGAATCATATGAGACTTGCGGGGTTTGGTATATATGAGGTTTGTGAGATGTTGGATCATATGGAATTGTTGTAATCCATAGTCTGGAACGCAAATGGTCTTTTATGATCCAAGAGTTATTTTTTTATATATACATGTATTTCCGTTTTCATACAGGGAACTGAAAGTGAAGTGAAACTTTCCAGTGTACACTACGGGTCGCGTCCATACGGGAGATGTGTAACAAGCTGTACTCGGTAGCAGCACTGCAGATACGAACTGTTGGGGGAAGGACGTCACAGAGACAAAGCATTGTTACTGCGAGCTAACAATGGTAACAATTTACAAAACATTGTCATTTTGGGCATAAAGTGTGTAACAGTTTAATGAAAGAATGTTATTTGGGGCTACAATGGGTAAACAATTTACAGAGCATTATTATGTGGGCTAGCATGGTTAACAATTTAAAAATATATTGTTTGGGTAACAATTAACAAATCATTGTTTATGCAGACTAACAATGGGTAACAATTTAAGAAGCATTATAACCGTCAGATACTAACAGTACTTTGTCATCCGGGTGAATGGGTAACATTTTGCAAAGTGTTCTTACTGCGTGTTCACAATTAATTCAATTTTGCAAACGGGATAGATTTATACAACAAAACCAAAACCGCTAGCTAATTAAAAACCACCTATACCCAAGTCCTTCTTTTATTGCAATGAGGTAACGATGTTGCACTGATTAAATTAAGAAAATTTTGAAAAATTGTGTCATGTTAATCTAATACGGTACCAATTTTTGACGCACCAGATGCGCATTTTGAAAATATGTCTCATCAGTGATGTTCATACCAAAACGTATCAATATCATGATGATTCGATATGTGATTGGTCCCTCCATTGTTATGTATAAAGGCGAAGATAACGAACAGTGACCAATCTCAAAGATAATACAAAAACAAAATCGGGCAACACGGACCTTGGATACACGAGAAATGGGATCATGTGCTAGGAATATCTCTAACATCGTAAAATTAAACGCCATGATGGGACTATATTTTACTTAATTAGCATCCTGTTCAGTGAGCTATCAAACGTACTATGATTCATGTAATAAACACCACCACTTGTTAACCACGATTTGAAATTCAAACAACTACATTTCACCTATGCTCCCAGTTGCACTTTTCTCATACTTCAAAGGAGAGCCTTGGGCCTTTGGTCACAGCATCCGCGCACCCGCTGCACTACTACTTATTACTGGAAAATCCTTAAAATTTATCTGATTTAGCAGTGATAGATAATTGAAAATTAACAGTAATGAGATGTCACAACAGGACCTACAGTGCCTCCTCAGTATCAAGAAAATCCTCAAAATGACAGGGTGCCACTAGTAGTACTTACCACCCCGCTCTCAAGTATTTTGACAGTATCTGTCATAGTATATGTTCTAGTCATCTACCGGTTCTGTAGTCGCTGTACAACATTTAGCATTTCACAGTGTCTATAATAAATATACTAGTATGCCCCCCGTGGGGATCCGGGTTAGAATAGGTCCTACGCACTCCTTGCTTGTCGTAATAGGCGACTAAATCCTTCGGATGCTCTCGACCACAAAATCCGAGGTCCCGTGTCACAGCAGGTGTGGCATGATAAAGATCCCTCCCTGCTCTAGGCTATGGGCGCCTAATTAATCAATCAATCAATGGAACACAGAGGTCAATGTTACAGGTATATCTTTTATGTACAATGATAAATAAAAACCGTTCTAGTTTTACAATATCCCCAGGAAAAACACAGAAAAAAGAAGAACGTAAATGTACGGGATTGGTTACTGCACTCTCTTAGATTTGTGGTGTCAATTTTATGATGACAAAGAAATGGCAGAAATATAACATTATAAGAGAGAAATTTGTGCTAGAATACCCCTCCTTTACATCTCTAATTAAAATCCAACGCAAAGCAATCCAAATATTATATTAGTGTAATGAAGCTAAAGTTTTTCGATTTGAAATCAGATGTAAAAACAAATATCTGATAGACAGAGCAATATTTCTTTGATCTGCGCAGGCTGTCGCGCAAATCTCCCAAGCGTACACTATCAAGGAACAAAACCACCAAACTTACTTTACTTATTGTGAGTGAACTCTTTTTATACAAATGACCAAGTTTCAATGATGGTTAACAAAACTGTTCAATGAGACTTGCTAAAACTTCATGCTTTCAAAAATTTCCACATTCCGTTTAGAGGCTTAACACTAGGGTTCATGAACTGCCGTGTAAATGACAGTATCCAGTGCATTAATTGCTCAGAGCTGCAACATATAGGAATTGAATTATTCTCTTCTTACGACGATTCATTCTTTTTTATTTTACAGACAAGTTTTGATTTCCAGTAACACACGATCAACCCTTCACGACGAATTCATCATCGAAGCAATCACAGAATCAATATTCTCAGTCAAATTCGTCATAAAACGGGTAATATTTTCTTTATTAGATTCCAAACTCGAATTGAAATTGTGTAATTATTCTAGCGTTATATTAATTTTGTTTCAGTTTAGCGCCATTGATCATGAAATGGGAATAGCTGCCCGGAGAATTCACAGAAAGGTTTGTAGTCCCTAGCGGATTAATCCAGGAAGTCGTCATAGAGAGAGAAAAAATAGTCCTCAGGCAGAATAGTGTTCATTGATTAATGTTTCATAAGTTAAAGGACACTAATACAAAGAAAAATTGGATGCATGGAAAGGCGAAGATATCGAACAATGATGAATCTCGCAAGTCTCAAACAGAATACAAAACAAGAACTGGACAAATACGAACCCCTGGACACACCAGATGTGTTGATAGATATTTGTATTTGTTTCGTTTGGTTGTAACAAGTATAGATATCAAATTCATTTTTTTTAAAGGGGGTTAAATTTCCAATGATGTTCATAATTGAGATATATTGTCCCTTCCTACACAACTCTATTCGAATTTCCATAAAACTTTTGGACCTAATTGGAGAAATTAGGGAATTCATATCGCATTTCATGAGGTAAAATATGTGTATTTACTTTTCATTTTAATCATTTTTGAAAAAAAAAATTGTTGCAAGTGTCGCTAAGATTTTTTTTTAAAAAAAGCAGATTTTCATGACAATGTAAAGGCAAAGATAACGAACGAACAGTGATCATCTTCGTAAGGTCTAATTGACATCAAACAGAGTTGGGCATCAGGACCCCTGACACAGAGGTGGGCATCGTGGTGCTAGGAGACAATATTATCTTTTTCTGTCTACTTTCCCTCCTTTCAAACATTAATATAGAAAAGATATTATTAATTGTAATATTGTAATTAGTCTCTACGTTTTAATTTAGAAATTGGAGAAGACGGTCAGAACTCAGAGACAATGAGCAAAAAGTACCCGGGGATGAAAGGTTGGTAATCTACGTAATACATGGAAAAGTACATGGGTTATGAATCTGCAGTTACACTAAGAGGAAAAACAGTATAGTAGTTAAAAATCCACAGGAATTCATGAGAAAAAAACTTGATATAGGGTTTTCAAAAAAATTAGTCATGCGTGTAAATTTGCTCCTATTTCATATTTATTATTATCTTATAGAATGTAGTGGTATCATCTCACGTTTTCACATTTTTGCATCTTTACTCGGGCCATGTGCGTAATTGAAAGATTACTTTCTCAGAAAGCGATCCAGCCTACCAGGATGTGATCAGAATTCCTAAAACCTGATTGTGAAGAAACTCGGGAAAATCATCAGCCGTGCTTGTTCTTTGTGTTATGTTCAACTAATGATGTTTTAAGTACTTCCGTCTTTCTCTCACGGGTACGATCAACTCATCATAGGCGTACATAACAAATCATGTTCTGCTATGCCTGAGGATTATGATACGTGGTTTTTAAGTCAAAATATTGAATATTTAATTAGAATTATAAGCATATTGATTCAGGGTGTGTACTTCTAAGAAAGTCATATATCTTAGTAACATACCAGTTTAGCGTTAGTAAAGTTAACTTTACTTCATAATTCGGGTTGTATGCATTGTTTGTGGGTAATGTTTTCTTATAGTGGACAAGTGTCCACTAATAGAAGTAAATTTAAAAGTAGAATGAGAATTGAGTATAAATAATCAAATCGCAGGTTTTTTTCAGGAATTATAGTTTTTCCATAGTCTTATAAATTCACATATAAGTTGTCATGAAGTTGTGTCTGGGTTTTTTTTTTTAGTAAAGTATATCAACATTAAAATATCTTTTTCGGGTAAAGTCATAAATGGCAATACGTCTGAATAAATATATAAGTTTTTTTACGACAGGAAGATAAATTAGCGATCAAAGTTTTAAATAGTAATTAAATAATACATCAAATTACACAAGTTTAGGTAGCAAACTTAATTATAAAAACTGTATAATAAATAGGTATTTTTTTATCAAAGTAAATGAATAGATTAAAGTTTTACCATAGACATTGATGTTCTCTTGTACGTAAAAATTTAATGCCGTTGCGCATTTCGACAAATTATGTCTCTTGCTTCAGCATTAATGTGCACAATGTTGCAGATCGCATCAAAATATTAATAGTAATAAAATTAAGCTCAAATTATCACCACGTAAAGCAAATAAAGCTCGAACTTTACCCATAGTAATAAATAAGACGAATTTACCATAGTAAAAATGAGCCAAGGCTACGCTTTCCTAGTAAATAATTTTAAAGTTGTCCCCTAGAAAGTAATAACATAAAAATGTTTATAAATATTATGGTATAGTTAAGTTAGCAAGCGTCGAGCTTTTGCCGCAACTTAATAAAGTAACATAATCTTCTTTAGAGTAATTAAGATAAGCTTTCTCTAGAAATAATCATATTGAATCCACTAGCCAGTTTCCACATCATAAAGCACAAAGTTTTTTACATTGTAATTCATGCCTCTAATCTTTTTCTCCAAGGAAAATGCATGTTTCAAACTATCTATGTAATTAGCATCAAGACTTTATCTAATCACACAGTATATCGCTTGATATTTATTGTTAGGTTGTGCATGACGTAGGAGTACCACCGATAATCGTTAATACTCGCGACGTTAGGAAGCTCATTATATAAGTGCGTATCACGTTATGTTTACAATAAGGTTTGAAGGTATTAAAAAATTAAACACAAGTGATGCAATTATTGTAAGTAAATGGTTAACATGCGAGTTAAGGCAAACGCATGGTAATATAAATTGAATCATACAAGTGCTCTGAGGCCATGTGAAGCAAATATAAGGCATGGTTTATGCACTACACTTAAGTGCATAGAACAGGGCAAGGAGATTATTAATCATTGTATTCAATGCAACTTTTGAAAACAATCTACTCTCTAACATTTTTCTGTGGGAGACCAATATGTCTAGTATATTTTGAGGATACTAGTTAGAAAAATATTATATGCGAATTTACTGATTGCACTATATTTAACACAGCATTATACAAATTTTTCTTGACATAAACACAGTCCTCCCACCGTTTCAAGAACCGAGGGTTGATACAAAAAATGTATGCAATATTTCTCACTGTTGCCGCAAGATTATGCTATGCATTTAAAATGGTATCATACTATAATTGCATTTCCCCAAAACAACTATACAACTCGTCCATGTGATGGACGTCATAATTTCATTGTGACGTATTTTGGCTGTAGTGCTTTAGGTACTTTTCCTATACGAATTGTCATTTCCTCGGGTTCCTTACGTCGCTGAGTATAATGTAATGGAAGTAACTGATGAATAGTAATTCCACAAAAGTACACTTTTAATAGTACACATATACAGCGAATACGAATATCCCAATTGAAAATCACTGCAGGAATATAGACTTGAACTTGATAAGTTTTTTGTATGTGTTTGTTCTGCGGTGAAGTGTTTGAATATCCATGACAATGCGTGATAAAAAAAAACCCCTTCTTATCTTCGTAAGTACAATGCTACAGTCCTGAAACGTTTTTCTACTTTCCAACGCACGGTGAACAGCCGCAGACACCACGGTGAACGTCGGTGCAACCGG
>CAJDSM010047316.1:58-24745 GCA_903981925.1 Ostrea lurida | reverse complement strand
CCTGTATACTCCTCCTACACGTTAGATCCCTGTATAACTGCCCTACACGTTAGATTCCTGTATACTGCCCTCGTACACGTTAGATCCTGTATACTGCCCCTCGTACACGTTAGAATCCCTGGTTACTGCCCTCCTACACGTAGCATCCCTGTATACTGACATCTCTCCTACACGTTAGATTCCTGTATTCTGCCCCTCCTGCACGTTAGACCCCTGTATACTGCCCCTCGTACACGTTAGATCCCTGTATACTGCCCCTCGCACGTTAGATCCCTGTATACTGCCCCTCCTACATGTTAGCCCTGTATACTGCACCTCGTACACGTTAGATCCCTGTATACTGCCTCCTGCACGTTAATCCCTGTATACTGCCCCTCCTACATGTTAGACCTGTATACTGCCCTCGTACGTTAGATCCCTGTATCTGCCCCTGCACGTTAGATCTCTGTATCTGCCCCTCCTACATGTTAGATCCCCAGTTACACGTTGGGTCCCCAGAGTCTACATTCGGGTTTGGGATTAAGTTCACAACGATATGAAAATGTTATTTATCAAGCATGATACTGTAGTGATACATAATTATACGAGAACATGTTTTGATAGTACACGATAAAGAGTGGAGATCCTGTGATCTGATGTTATGATTTATACTAAATGTACGTATCCGAGTAGTGCCATAAATACAACTGTCGCCTGTGTCGTGAAAATAGTGTTGGAATCAATATCACATATAGAAATAATTATATATGCATGTGTCAATATATGTCAGTGTCCACCCGCAGAAAATACAATATTTAAATATTATCAATGTGATTTATTCTGTGGAGTATCCTTATGTGTGTCAACTGCTCTTTGGCTAGCCGGTCATTGAGAGTGATTCTAAATGAATGCATGTATCATCGGTATTACTTTTCTTTGCAGGCTCTTCAAGTCAATGCTGTATCGGATATTTTCACTATTTGTTACCACTCTGGTATTTCAATGAAATCTCTTTTATCAAATTAACTTTTATTGAATGAAAGACTTCGGTAAAAACACAGGTTATATGTTGCCGTGTGCCAGAAAATAAAGCAAATGTTCCTACTAATTTGTTAACATTATCTGTATGAAGGATGTTTGATCACGTGCATGAAAAAGTGCATCCGAAACACATTCGTGAAAGATTCTGAAAATTTTAACTGTAATTTAATCACCCTGTATCTGTTATCAGGATCTTGGTTTGGTTGAGTTGGAGCAATTCAAGCACGCAGGCGCAACAATTACTGGAATGCGATTGGTAGATCCAGAGCGCCCCCTGGTTACCGCGGTGACTGGTGAGGGAAATACGAGATGTTCAGTAGCAGTTCCAGGACGTCACCACTTGTTTACCATCAGGAATCCCGGTGAGACTTCCTTATACTTTAATTGATCAAATTCTCAGAACATATTTAAATCATACAATTAATCTAAAAGTACATGCAATGAAATTATAGCTTGTTAAAACAACTCTGTGTGCATTTAATCCTTTTCTTTACTAAACGATGCTTTCTGGAAAAGGCCAACGATTTTTATTCCAAGAAATGACTCGTATATGCCACTGGTAGGTGACATGTGTAGTATGTCTCTGCAGTTTAATGTTGTCTGGCCATCAAATTACATTATGATTAATTATTAGAGAAAGGCGTTGTCAGTTTGATTGACAATTATTTTTTTTCGCTCACCTGAACCGAAGGTTCTCAGTGAGCTTTCTCTGATCACTGTTGTCCCGTCGTCTGTCCGTCTGTCTGTCCGTCCTGTCCGTTAACCTTCAACATTTTCGACTTCTTCTCAAGAACCACTAGGCCAAATTCAACGAAACTTGGTACAATCATCCCTTGGGGTGAAGGGGTATTCAAGTTTCTTCAAATGAGGACCAGGCCCCTTCAAAAGGGGAGATAATCGCGAAAATGCAAAATAGGGTGGTGTCATTTAAAAATCTTCTTCTCAAGAACCACTGGGCCAGGAAAGCTGAAATTTATATGGAAGCTTCCTGAATATAGAGGAGATTCAAGTTTCTTCAAATCATGGACCCCCGGGGTACGATGGGGCCACAATAGGGGATCAAAGTTTACATATGATTATTAGGGAAAATCTTTAAAAATCTTCTTCTCAAGAACCACTGGGCCAGGAAAGCTGAAATTTATATGGAAGCTTCCTGATATAGAGAAGATTCAAGTGTGTTCAATCATGAACCCCCGGGAGTACGAAGGGCATTAATAGGGGATCAAAGTTTTACATATGATTATATAGGGAAATTCTTTAAAATCTTCTTCCTCAAGAACCACTGGGCCAGGAAAGCTGAAAATTTATATGGAAGCTTCCGAATAGAGGAGAGTCAAGTTTGTTTCAAATCATGACCCCCGGGGGTACGCCGAAGGGGCCACATAGAGGGATCAAATTTTTACATATGATTATAGGGAAAATCCTTTAAAAATTTCGTCTTAAGAACCACCTGGGCAGGAAAGCCTGAAATTTATATGGAAGCCTTCCTGATATAGAGGAGAATTGCACAGTTTGTTTCAATCAGACCCCAGGGTACGATGGGGCCACAATAGGGGATCAAAGTTTTAACATATGATTATATAGGGAAAATATTTTAAAAATCTTCTTCTCAGACACCAATGGGCCAGGAAAGCTGAAAATTATATGGAAGGCTTCTGATATAAGAGGAATTCAAGTGTGTTCAAATCCTGACCCCCGGGGTACGAAGGGGCATAAAATAAGGGGATCAAAGTTTAAACAGTATGATTATATAGGGAAAATCTTTGAAAAATCTTTCTTCTCGAGACCACATGGGCCAGGAAAGCTGAATTTATATGGAAAGCTTTCCTGATATTGGGAGATCAAGTTGTTCTAATCATGACCCCCGGGGTACAATGGGACCACATTTAGGGAATCAAGTTCTACATTATGATTACAAGGGAAATCTTTAAAAAATCTTTTCTCAAGAACCACTGGGCCAGGAAAGCTGAAATTTATATGACAGCATTCGAACTATATAGAGGAGATTCAAGTTTATTCAAATCAAATGAATAGGGGGATCAAAGTTTATTACAACATGATTATATAGGGGAAATCTTTAAAAATCCTTCTTCTCAAGACCACCTTGACCAGGAAAAGCTGAAATTTTTTGAAAGTTCCTGATATAGTGGAAATTCAAGTTTGTAACAATCATGACCCCAGAGGTATGGGGTGCCACAATAGGGACTCAAGTTGTACATTTGAAGTATAGATATTAAAAATCTTCTCAAGACAAATACAACATATTTCCTTAAAGCTTCCATGATATAGAGTGCGAGGGCCAAGATCACCAGGTGAGCGATGTGGCCCATGGGCCTCTTGTGTTTTTTCCTTTTTCCCCTCTTTAATAGTGTTATTTTTTTTGTTTTCTATTTTTTACACGTTGAACAAAACAAATTTTTAATATTTATATATATTTCTTTTTATTTATTTTATTTTTTGTTGTTGTGCATAAAATATGTTAATAATGAAGTTTGATTATCACACTAGCAACTCCAATACGCATGTTACCTTACCTTATCCCATTTCATTTTTTCATTCTGCTTTTGACTAGATGCAGAGTATATATGCATCAGATAGTACAGATGCTTTCTTAATCACCTTATAATCTGAATTCATGCATATACATGTATGTACACTGTATTTTTGTCGAATATTGTATCAAGACTAAATGAAATGAATCGGGGTCATATTTCAGACAGAGACAGTCGTTTAATAACGATGCAGTTTACTGTTTGCACGTGGGACTGAGACGGAGTTCAGAAGGCGAAAAACATGAACTACTTCCGGCAGAGCATCATGTGTAAATCGTGCCACTTCCTGGGAGACGGGCTCAGTCTGCTCAACTACATGAAAAACGGTCAGTCAAATAAGGATTGGTCTCTAATCATACTTGCCCTGAAGTATTCATTCACATATTAAAAGACCTTTGCCATTTTCTTTTCATTATGAATGTTTGTGTTCTGTGTACAGAATGGATTTGAGGGATTGACAAGGGAGGATTCACTTTGTAAATATGGCAGAGCGAAGCGATTTCACATTAAGACCATCACTAAGCCTGGACAAAACGGGACTTAAGAAGGTAACATGTTCAACAACAACGACAACACAATAATAGATTGATGCTTTGTTTTAAAGGTATCGACTTCAACACTCTTGTTTTAAATAAGGTCATTATTACTGTAATGCAAACTTTTATTGGTGGCAATGGAATTTTAACACATTTTCCATCACAGACCAGATAATAGTGAATCAAAATTCAGCATTTTACTACAATTATTAATTTACTGCTTGTACAACATAGTCATTACATTATATTGACGCGTGCTCAAGGATTAGCGCGAAAATTTCCAAAATATGTGAGCACGATAATAACATTTCATAAGTTCGATATTTTATGTTCTACTTGGCGACAATTGGTACGTGGGACCTCCAAAAAACCTGTGAACATTACTGAGGACTCAAGGGAAACAGAAAAGAAAAAAAGTGAACCAGGTTGGCGAACAGACACTTATTCGTGACCATGTTCTGCGTCAGTATATCACAGTTACTCTTTTTTACTCCTCAGTTCCGATTCTGAAAATATCACTTATTAACGTCCATCCAAAAAAAACAATGCAGAGTAACCTTTTATTAGGGTTCTGTTCGCAAATTCCTTCAGTAGACATTCTAAACTCGGAAATCCTTCATCAAGGAATCATTGATAGATCTCGTTCTAGAAACATTTGCCTAGTTCCACAAATATATACCCCTCCCCTTTTTAGCAGTTGGATTAGGGAGCCATACCCTTTTTTTCTGAGTGTATTTTTGACATTAATTCTGTGGATAAGAATAGATGAAGGACTTGAACTGGCTAAACTGATTTCTTTTCCTAACTAGATCGATTCCTCTTTTGGGGAAAACCAGCCTTAATCCTACTCATGATTTGCCTGTCGTTTGATTTGAGAGGATTTCTTGAGGCAAACATTACCGGTAGATGCATGCATTTAAACAGTGTTTTTGTGAGTTGTTGTTTACGTCCAGTGTGATCTCATTCTCACTACATAAGAGACGTGCGTCATCAACTGTAATAGAAAGTGTAACAAATATTGAGTATACGCGTGCAGCTCACGAGCCATCATTAAAAGCAATACTAATTGTAATCGCGGCGAATTTTTTGTAACGTATTTTAAATTCTCACTTTCTTAACCACGAAAAGGACATCGAAAGATATCAACTAGCCTCAACATAAGTTGTTAGCGGTGTGGTATTAACGTAAGTAGGAGGTGAATGACATGAGCTGTTCAGTTCACGGAAAGTTCACGAGTGCAGGAACAAGTGACGACGTCAGTTCTAATCGGCTGATTAAGTAAACATGAATAAACAAAGAGAGGAAACTACATGTCAATTCAAAGTTTAATTAGGCGTATCAAAATGTACATGAGGATCAGTACTTATAATTCTATGCAGGCCCTCATCTGATCTATCCCGACACCAATTGTTTACAGCATGCACGTGCTTTCTTGACAATCATTATCTTCATACATGTAAAGGCAAAGATAACGAAAATGATCAAATCTCTAGTCCTAAATACAATACAAAAACATAGTTGAGCAAAAACCGGACCCCTGGACAACACCAGACGTGGGATCAGGTGCCTAGGAGTAATAAGCATCCCCTGTTTGACGGTCACACCCGCTGTTTGCTCATTTGCCCATCAGTCCTTGGCAGGGTAAACGGAAACAATCCGTAGTTAAATCAGTTTGGGAAAACGGCTTAAAAATGGCTATGAAACACATTCAACACACATTTACCTCAATGGTAGTGATCATACTGGTACTAAATTTGTATATAGACAATAGATTTACTAAATGCTTCCTTTAAACGTACTGGTGAAACCCTCGCATACAACAACTTGTCTGTAAGCTAGCTTGCCCTTGATTAAAATAACTGATTCATTAAGCAGCAACAAGTTCTCTGCGCTTTCGATAAGTATGAGACCACACACACGCATATATGGTGATGATGGAATTATTGCTCTATAAATATGGGAAGTGACGACTGAGAAACTGAAATCGTCCGTTTGTCAAAAGTTCGAGTAGTTAGTTTCCGTAATTGTCAATATTCAGTAAAATTCAAACGAAGCGACTATGGAAGACTCTGTGGTGTCCCTTATTTCTCGTTCCTGGGCATCTCTCTCACAACAAATATAACGTGTACGAGGGACAGTATACAGGGGTCTAACGTGTACGAGGGGCAGTATACAGGGGTCTAACGTGTACGAGGGACAGTATACAGGGGTCTAACGTGTAGGAGGGGCCGTATACTGGGGTTTAGCGTGTAAGCTAACCTGTACTAGGGGGCCTTATAAATGGATGTAACCTGAACTAGGGGTCTTATACAGGGAATGTAACCTGAACTAGGGGTCTTATACAGGGGATATAAACTACTACGGACCTTATGCAGGGGATTTAACCTGTAGTAGGGGCTGTATAGTTAGTTCTCAGCCCCCTAGTCTTTCTTCTGGATATCCCAACCTTGGACATGCATATTTAGTACATGTATTATGTTTATATAACCCGAGTCATGTATTCGTGACACTATAACGAGAATCTATTCATTACTATGTGATTGTCGGTTCGTCTGACCACTGGTCTTAACCTACACACCCTCCTGTCCACTATTAAGTTATACTGACCTTTTCCAGAATGATCCCCACTCTGGACACGTGACAGTCTATTATTATTCTATATTCTCCCTTCTCCTTCAGGTCCTTGAACAAGCTAATATACGTTTCCGGATTGTTGTTAATTTTGCGAACGGTTACTTTAATTTCTGGATTATTCGACGCTTTCAAAACCTCTTGTAATCGTATTAAACCTAAAAAAGAAAACATCACTTAAGTGAAAGTAATTTCAATATAAAAACGATAACATACTGATGCGTTTAAACAGTAATCAAAAGTTCAAAAAGCAAGCCTTCATTACTTTCAAATTCAGCCTATCTTGAGAAGAAAAATAATTAAGTTCCAGAAACTGGTGAACATGGTTGCTGCTAATGAAAAAGGATAGATATCGTGCTAGTCAAACTTTTGCATGAGACCCAACACGTTTGTCATGCATGGACATGATAAAGCAGACAACTATCTTTTTATATGCATCTTGTCTGGAGGGAGACACCATACATGTAACATGTAAACCTTGCCACAAGACCATACACTGAGAATAATCTTCATTCTAAATGTCAAATCCAGCTAACTTGAAACATAATTTTCATAAGCAAATGAAATTTTCAGTATATGTTTGCATTTGATTTCTTTTTAAAACTTTGCAGTGTTATCAAACATCTGTGCTATAAACCTTAAGATATAAGTAATCAAAATTTTGATTTAAGTCTGTTCCCAGTCTATGGTCTACTCTTGGGGCTTGGAGTGGATAAATGAAATCAGGGGAAATACTATTGTCGTTTTTGTGAAACTAACAACGAAAGATAAGACAGAATTTTAAGGTTATCCTACATAATGTAGAAGTTTCATGGTTGATAAAGAAGGGCATCATTACAAGTCACACATATGAACGTTTTGCACACAACAGTTACTCATAATTCACACATTTTCAAAAATATTGCTTATTGGGTAATCTTTAGCTTTATGCACTTTCAATTCTTCCTTACAAAGAAAATCCCGACCAAATTTTGTGTAAATTTAGATATGTGATGTGTGTAGAAAAGGGAATACAACAGTCATGAAAATCAGATACATAGAATAAAAGTTAAGAGATTAGAAACACCATTATTAAATATTAACCAATCAATTTTTATACAGATCACTAGTGTATACAAAATTCACCATCATTATCTTCGTATATAACTGTGAACTGTGTCCATTTCCAATAGTCGATTAAATTCCTAAAGGCGGTGCTCAAAGAAAGGTAATACGGGTATAAATTTAAGGAGAAATTGTCTTTATCCGGGTCCTTGGTATCTGTGATGACGTCACGAGGATCCCAATGCGCCTGAATATGAGGTATGGCCAGGTAGTTACAAATGGACTGCACGTGACTGGATGATACACGAGATCCTGGACCAAAAATGACCTTACATCCGGCAGCGATTTCACGACACACTGTAAAAGAAGTCAGAATTACAGACGACAAGTTGAAGACAAAGAAAAGTCATCGATCTTAAATACAAAATGAAGAATAGAGCAAACGTGGATCCCTAGACACACTAAAGGCGAGATAAGGTGCCTATAAGGAGTAAGCATTCCCCGTCAACCGGGCAGGTCCCGCCATGAACAATATAATATATAATATATTATTTTAATCACGTAAACGGAGTGTCGGTAATCTGTAGTGGGATAGTAACTATGTCAAAGAATTTCAAGAAGCCCTCATCACAATTGATAGTTAACGAATTAAATAGTAAACAAATACAAAACATACGTCTAATACACTGCGGTTAAATACCGAAATTCTAATACATGTATATGACTTTCAAGATATCATAATTTTCTGCAGTAAACTTATCAATTAAAATCCTACTATTAGAACTTGTGAAAACAAAATATGGTTTGATAGAGAGATGGGTAACCCAAGGATGCGACTTGATATTCCGTAGATCTTTCTATCAGAAATCATTATCAAAAATTATACATAGAGTCAGATTTAGAAGCAAAATACTAGTATAAAGAGTTCAATTAAGTTCGACTCCCTATGGGTTGATAATCCGAAGCAATACTGGTGAATGAGTTCTGGAAGCAGAGAATAATTTAATTGAACACGACATGTTAAATCTTTACACACTTCTTTACACTGTGTGCAGGATTTGGAGTATCTCTCTTGGTAAATAAGGAATAACATCGTCATGTTTTTTTGACGAATTAATCTGTAACTTCTGTTACAGAAATTCCACATGCTATTAGCTCATGGAAAAGTGGTGAAGCAGAGGTCTTGATCTTGTATAAAATTAAATGTTGGTTGTTTTCTTTTCTTTTCTTACAGATCTTTATCCTTTATCTATTTAATCAATAAATCAAACCAATACATAATACATATCACATGAGAGAGAGAGAGAGAGAGAGAGAGAGAGAGAGAGAGAGAGAGAGAGAGAGAGAGAGAGAGAGAGAGAGAGAGAGAGAGAGAGAGAGAGAGAGTAATCAGAATCCAAATCATCAGAGCCTGCATGCTTACAAGTATGTGATGTATGTAATCAGTGTCGCGTTTTCAAAATTTTGACCCAAGTTTCCCATTTATTTCCTTTTTTTATTGCTTTCTTTTTTTCCATAATTTTGAAATGGAAAAACACAACGTGTGCCATGTATAATGCTATTATCTATGTTTTTCAAACTGTTATTATCCAAAAATTACATATTTCCTATCCTTAAGTACGACGAAACAGCAACCCCAACAACTATACAGAGCCTCATAACACATAAATAACAGACTAGTTTTGAGGTATCCGGAATAATCAAGAATATGTATTTGAAATGTCACGTATTTTAAAAGTTTATACCACTCTTCTTCATTCTATATTAAATGTGGTGCACGTCAAGGTGACAATCTTATAGTCCTTATTTCTTCAAAGAGCAATGCAATGATTTACCAACATATTTAGAAAAAGGTATTGATATTACTGCGGTTAAATAACAGTATGGAAAAATGAGAGCATCTAATATAATGTATGCAGGTGACTTGCAATGTTCTCTGCATATTCATAAGGACTAGTACTGCAGGGGAAAAATAAACTCACTAGAAAACTGTAGCGATTGATACAAAAATAATTACATTTAACAAGGCTGGAATATGCATAGGTTTCTCCATACAGCATTCTAAAATTTAATGTGTATCAAACTATGAATGCATGGGAAATATGTTTATTCTCTGTGTCCAAACAAAACATACAAAACAGACGTCTCCATATGAGTGAAATATTCTCGGTGGGACGTAAAACAATAAATAATCAATCAATCAACCAAAGAAAACAGTTGTGTAAAAAAGCTCTCAAAGCCTGTTTCAAATTAAGAATTGGTTTTTGGAGTCTAAATAACATGAATAAATGTTTTGATTGCACCATTATGCAATTATCTAATTACAAGGTTCTAAAATATAAGGAATGTTGACTGTCGAATGAGTATATAATTCCATAAACGTGGCACATGTATGTAATATCCAAATCAATAAACGTTACAAAAAGTTCAAATGTGAACACTAACATAACTCTTTTGGAATAAGTAAAATCCTCTGTTAATCGTACTTTAATCGTTCTTTTCTCTCTGCGTTATGTTCGAAATTATTTCAAATACTATCATAGTTTTTTTTTTTATAATTTCAAATCAGGATGAATTCTCACTTTCGAAAAATGCCTTTAAAAATAGAACACATTGATATTCCTCATCAATAAAACTTTTTTTCTCTTTGGCACATAAATTTCATTAGTATAATTTCTCCCAAAGTCTAGAATGTCTGTCATTATCTGTGGACTTATGTTATTCTCCTTTTCGCTCTCTTTTGGACTATGGGTAATAATATTCAACGTCTTCATCCCAACATCGAAAACAAAATAAAAACCCTTATATTTACTACCAAATGGAATTAATTTTGTGCCACGTTCTGAAGTTTCACTGCCACATGAGAAGGAACCTGGTGTATTGTTTATATGAGAAGACGTTGATTCATGAGTCTGCCACGTCAGACGGATCTCGGGTCCTGTACAATAACCCTTCGTCGGCATGAATGGCGATAAACAATATCATTCAACAAAACAGATACATGGTATACAGAGATCGTCATGTAAAGTAATGAAGATAGGATATGTACGCTGTAGGATGTCTAAAAGCATTTAGTTTTGGTAAAAATGCATTGATCTCCCCATTCCTCTGATATTATTTAGTGGCGATAATCAGGACATGCAAAAATCAAGCTCCCATTGAACCTGTCAGTCTCGTGTTTCTTCTTTATGCAAATTCCAATTAATCACATTATGCCTCAAAAATCTACCGTGACGAGATGACTTTTCTGCCTTGCACGTGTCAGAGATGTGTTATGTGTGTCTGGCGTGTTGTACGGTTTGCAAAATAGTTTAAACATCTGCACATTATTTCACTCGCTATTCCGATATATAGATTGAAATTTCAGGCTTTAAGCTATCGCACGATCCGTAATCCTATTTAAACAGATTCGTTAAATCAGTAGTTGAGAAGTCTGGCTTTCAATTCATAGAGCCAAAATCTAACGGATTTATAATCATTTTTAATAGATATATATTAGAAACCCATGCCATCGGTCGACCGCATCGGAAACGTACAAACCATCAGAATACTACCATACACTCTGCATAGGGGAAAGTGAGAGATCAAAGTTTTTATGGCTTTTGAAATGCCCGTGCACTGTCTAAATGGATTGTGTATTAATGACAACCAGATGCTGACTCGAGTATTTGCCCATTATCTCGGATTCATCACTTGGCCATCTGATGATATCCCGATAGGAGCCGCTACCTGGTGCTGCCCTCACACTGACAAAGCGAGTGAGGCGCCCCATCTGTAGTTAGTAAGCCTCGCTTCTGATTCATGTTTATTTGCAAAATATCATAATCGAAACAAATTCGTTGATGATTTGGTATATGTTGCATATTCACAAACAAATAATCTCCTCTGGTGGTAAAGGTGGTTTATTTATGGGTTTTTTTTTCAGAACCCGGGGTCGTCTGGTGCTAAAACGTTATTCCCAGTTGATGTCCTTTAGACTTCGCCATTGACTTAAAACATTGAAAAATTATGTGAATATCAACGAAATTTAAAAAGAATAACCTGTTACAGTCGCCTTGACTACATGTAACAGTTTTTCAAATGCTTTTGGAATTCATAACAAGACTACAAGCTAACATTAGCTCTAACCTTTCTTGGATACATCGAAGCTGTCGTCTGGAGTGACCTGTTTAACAATGTACGCCACCAAAACCTGGCTTAGAATGTCATTCCTGAGGTTGATCTTTTGCATCGTCCATCTGAAGGCCAGTTCTGCACTCTTGTGTTCTGGCTCAAAGAACCCATCTACAAAAACAAGATCATACATGTACTAGTTTCACTACACAATAGACAAAAGAAAAACGGACGGGGTTGTAGTTTGTATCTCATGTTGTAAGGAGCTTGAGATGTGAAAATTATGGTGCCAAGATGGTCTATAACTTTGATTTAGAAATATTTGCAGAAACAACACGTGGATATATTAATTTTGTGAAACATATGTAATGTATCTGCATTCGTATGAATTTACAACCCATCTAGATATTTCTGTGTTCCTTGTTATCAGATTGTTCTGTGGTTAACGTCAACATATATTGCTATACGTCTTGTCATCAGATATTTTTGTTTTGTGACATCAGGCGTTCAGAAGTTTAAAGTCTGCGAAATCATACCATACAGGACCCCCACCCCCCGTCCTTCCCTATGTTTGTTGATCAATACTTATACTGTCTTGATGTAGAATTTAAAAAAAAACCGATGTGATGGAACGAATGCTGTATAACCTGTGAAATACAGGTAAAAAGGTGTCCTTTAAACTTTTGACGTTAAGTTGGTTAAGCTTTTGTCAAAATAATTCTTTTGATTAGAATTAAATTACATAACTCCACTAGCCCATGTGATCTGTCGGAATTTATTTTCTAGGATTAACCCAAGGGATAATCTGACCAATACACAAAAATGTGACCCATCATTTATTTACGGTTTATTATGGCCATGGCTTGTTCACAGGTACATAATGCAAAAGGACATTTTTACCGAAAATCTAGCTCTGGCTACATGTACAACATTACATTTCTAACAGTGATAATGGCAATGTAAGAAAGACGCCCAATACAATATATTATCAACACCTAGATGTACATGCAAACAGCTAGTATAAATCTGATTTACAATGCCTCTACCCTTTGCTATTTGGGAGAAGTGTTGAATTCCTTTGTAAGAAACAACTCCAATAATATTTGCAGGGATTGTTGCTTACATTTAATTCCCTTAGTATTCTAGGATTTTGCAAAATATTATTTCGTAAATTTAATATCTAAAAATGTTTTAATCTACTTTGAATAGAGGATATGAATTCTTAGTTGTAAAAACACTTCATCTGAAATTTTCAGTTGCATGTCAAATGTCATTGTAACATCATAAAATCGAAAAAAGACTTTATGCACACTCTGTACTATTCATAACATAGAAGACGAATTCCCTTTATACATCTGTACATAATTCATACTGAAAGCATTACAATTTGCAAGTTCACCTTTTTTTCCCCAAGGCCATCTTCAATCCAAATCACAATATTCTAAGTGTAGCTTACTGTCAGATAGTTTACTATAGTGGTGGTCAGATATACCAGTAACATATTCATTCAAGTTTACAAATTGCAGTACATGTAGAAATGGCATGCAGCGTTACATACACAGTATTGTATAAGGTGTGTTATATATTGGGTAGGTACTGATAATGACTTTGTGTCATATAAAAGAATAGAGAAACTTCGCTGAATTTGGTGATCAATTTAAAAGTATCATTATAAATCTCTATAGTGGGTCTTAATCCTCCTCTACTTTGTTTTCCAATACATGTAGTAGAAAAACGAAAATGTTAACATTTGATGTTTGAGAGGAATTATGCCTTTTATCGTACGTTCAAATTGTTCCCGAATCTCCATAAATGATTTTCCTAATTCCATGTCGTGACAGGGCAAATGTCTCTGGTCTGAGATTGAATAGAAATTGAACACAAAACCCCGAGGCGCTACACGCTCCATCATCGTTCTACTAGGGAACATCCGAACAGCATTTCGGATCAGTTGGCATTCTATCTTTCTTATCTGCTGAAATTTAATCGGCTCCCGATATTGTCTTTTTTAAACAGTGTTTATGTTGCAAATCACAAAACAGCTATTTCCCAGAGGACAGTTTAGTTTTCAATTTGTCTGACGATACACTGTTAATCTGAGAAGCTTATTGGATAACGTGTCGTTTCAGTGTAATATACCATGGTTAATATCAGTTTGCTAACATAATTTTGGCTCCAATAAAGTAACTAAAGAATCCCAATATCAAAACGTCACTCCTTCCTCCTTTGCTTTCTTCAATATTGTATTCACAGACATCTCCCCCGTCCATCAAAATACAAAATGTACGTGCATTCTCACTAGCGATACGTGCATCCTTTCTACTGAAGTGAAAACTTGAGGAATTCGACTGATGAATCCAAGTCAAATTTTATAAAACTATGTACATCTTACAGCATGTCTTGTATCTTTCTTGGATATGTGTATATATGTTCCCCTTGACAATGTGTTTTGTTTGTTGCAATATGTCCTAGCCCTCCTTCTGAATGTGTTTTGTGTGTTGCAATATGTCCTAGCCCTCTTTCTAAATGTGTTTTGTTTGTTGCAATATGCCCTAAACCCTTCTTCTGATGTTTTGTGTGTGTTGCAATATATCCTAGCCCGCCCTCCTTCTGAATGTGTTTTGTTTGTTGCTGCCAATGATGTCCTAGCCCTCCTTCTAAATGTGTTTTGTTTGTTGCAATATGTCTAGTCCCTCCTTCTGAAGTGTTTTGATTTGTGTTGCAATATGTCCTAAGCCTCCTTTCTTGAAATGTTATTTTTTTGCAATATGTCCTAGCCCTCCTTCTAAATCTGTTTTGTTTGTTTTGCAATATGTTTCCTAGCCCTCCAAATGTGCTTTGTTTGTTGGCAATATGTCCTAGCCCTCCTTCTGAATGTGTTTTGTTTTGTTGCAATATGTCTCTTAGCCCTCCTTCTGAATCTGTTTTGTTTGTTGCAATATGTCCTAGCCCTCCTTCTATATGTGTTTTGTTTGTTGAATCATTGTCTAGCCCTCCTTCTAAATGTGTTTTGTTTGTTTGCAATATGTCCTAGCCTCCTCCAAATGTGTTTTGTTTGTTGCAATATGTCCTAGCCCTCCTAAATGTGCTTTGTTTGTTGCAATATGTTCCTAGCCCTCCTTCTGAATGTGTTTTGTTTGAATATGTCCTAGCCCTCCTTCTAAATCTGTTTTGTTTTTGTGCAATATGTCCTAGGCCCTCCTTCTATATGTGTTTTGTTTGTTGCAATATGTCCTAGCCCTCCTTCTATATGTGTTTTGTTTGTTGCAATATGCCTAGCCCTCCTTCTAAATGTGTTTTGTTTGTTGCAATATGTCCTAGCCTCCTTCCAAATGTGTTTTGTTTGTTGCAATATGCTCTAGCCCTCCTTCTAACTGTGTTTTGTTTGTTGCAATATGTCCTAGCCCTCCTAAATGTGCTTTGTTTGTTGCAATATGTCTAGCCCCTCCTTCTGAATCTGTTTTGTTTGTTGCCAATATGTCCTAGCCCTCCTTCTAAATGTGTTTGTTTGTTGCAATATGTCCTAGCTCTCCTTCTGAATGTGTTTTGTTTGTTGCAATATGTCCTAGCCCATCCTCTAAATGTGTTTTGTTTATGTTGCAATATGTCCTAGCCCTCCTTCTAAATGTGTTTTGTTTGTTGCAATATTGCGTTAGCCCTCCTTCTATAATGTGTTTGTTTTGTCTGCAATATGCTCTAGCCCTCCTTTCTAAATGTGTTTTTGTTTTTGCAATATGTCCTAGCCCTTCCTCCTAAATGTGGTTTTGTTTGTCCGCAATATGTCCTAAGCCTTTCCTTCTAAATGGTGTTTTGTTTTTTTGCAATTGCTCTAGCCCTCTTCTAAATGTGTTGTTTGTTGCATAGTGTCCTACCTTCCTTCTAAATGTGTTGTTTTGTTGCAATATGCTTGTAGCCCTCCTTCTAATGTGTTTTGTTTTTGTTCAATATGTCCTAGCCCTCCTTCTGAATGTGTTTTTGCTTTGTTGCATATGCTCTAGCCCTCCTTATGAATGTGGTTTTGTTTGTTGCAATATGTCCTAGCCCTCCTTTCTGATGTGTTTTTGGTTTGTTGCAATATGTCCTTAGCCCCCCTTCTAAATTGTGTTTGTTTGTCTGTAATATGTCCTAGCCCTCCTTCTGAATGTGTTTTGGTTTGTTGCAATATGTTCCTAGCCCTCCTCGATATGTTTTGTTGTTGCAATATGTCCTAGCCTCCTTTCTGATGTGTTTTGTTTGTTGCAAATATGTCCTAGCCCTCCTTCTAACTGTGTTTTGTTTGTTGCAATATGTCCTAGCCCTCCTTAAACTTGTGCTTTTGTTTGTTGCAATATGTCCTAGCCCTCCTTCTAAATGTGTTTTTTTGTTTGCAATATGCCTTAGCCCTCCTTCTGAATGTGTTTTGTTTGTTTGCAATATGTCCTAGCCCGCCCTCCTTCTAAATGTTTTTGTTGCAATATGCCTAGCCCTCCTTCTGAATGTGTTTTGTTTGTTGCAATATGTCCTAGCCCTCCTTCTGATGTGTATTTTTTTTGCAATATGTCCTAGCCCTCCTTCTAAATCTGTTTGTTTGTTGCAAAATGTCCTAGCCCTCCTAAATGTGCTTGTTTGTTGCAATATGTCCTAGCCCTCCTTCTGAAATGTGGTTTTGTTTGTTGCAAATATGTCCTAGGCCCTCCTTCTAAATCTGTTTTGTTTGTTGCAATATGTCCTAGCCCTCCTTCTATATGTGTTTTGTTTGTTGCAATATGTCCTAGCCCTCCTTCTAAATGTGTTTTGTTTGTTGCAATATGTCCTAGCCCCTTCCAATGTGTTTTGTTTGTTGCAATATGTCCTAGCCTCCTAAATGTGCTTTGTTTGTTGCAATATGTCCTACCCTCCTTCTGAATGTGTTTTGTTTGTTGCATATGTCCTAGCCCTCCTTCTAAATCTGTTTTGTTTGTTGCAATATGTCCTAGCCCTCCTTCTATATGTGTTTTGTTTTGTTGCAATATGTCCTAGCCCTCCTTCTATATGTGTTTTGTTGTGTGCAATATGTCCTAGCCCTCTTCTAAATGTGTTTTGTTTGTTGCAATATGTCCTAGCCCTCCTTCCAAATGTGTTTTGTTTGTTGCAATATGCTCTAGCCCTCCTTCTAACTGTGTTTTGTTTGTTGCAATATGTCCTAGCCCTCCTAAATGTGCTTTGTTTGTTGCAAATGTCCTAGCCCTCGTCCTTCTGAAATCTGTTTTGTTTGTTTGCAATATGTCCTAGCCCTCCTTCTAAATGTGTTTTGTTTGTTGCAATATGTCCTAGCTCTCCTTCTGAATGTGTTTTGTTTGTTGCAATATGTCCTAGCCCTCCTTCTAAATGTGTTTGTTTGTTGCAATATGTCCTAGCCCTCCTTCTAAATGTGTTTTGTTTGTTGCAATATGCTGTAGCCCTCCTTCTAAATGTGTTTTGTTTGTTGCAATATGCTCTAGCCCTCCTTCTAATGTGTTTTGTTTGTTGCAATATGTCCTAGCCCTCCTCCTAAATGTGTTTTGTTTGTCGCAATATGTCCTAGCCTTCTTCTAAATGTGTTTTGTTTTTTTGCAATATGCTCTAAGCCCTCCTTTCTAAAGTGTGTTTTGTTGTTGCAATATGGTCCTAAGCCCTCCTTCTAAATGTGTTTTGTTTGTTGCAGAATGCTGTAGCCCTCCTCAAATGTGTTTTTTTGTTGCAATATGTCCTAGCCTCCTTCTGATGCTGTTTTGTTTGTTGCAATATGCCTTCTAGCCCTCCTATGAATGTGGTTTGTTTAGTTTGCAATATGTCCAGCCTCCTTCTGGATGTGTTTTGTTTGTTGCAATATGTCCTAGCCCTCCTTCTAATGTGGTTTGTTTGTTGAATATGTCCTAGCCTCTCCTTCTGGAATGTGTTTTGTTTGTTGCAATATGTCCTAGCCCTCGCTTCTGTATGTTTTGTGTTTTGTTGCCAATTATTCCTAGCCCTCTTCTGATGTTGTTTGTTTGTTGCAATATGTCCAGCCCTCCTTCTAAACTGTGTTTTGTTGTGTTGCCAATATGTCCTAGCCCTCCTAAATGTGCTTTAGTTTTGTTGCAATTATGTTCCTAGCCCTCCTTCTAAATGTGTTTTTTTTGTCTGCAATATGCTCTTAGCCCATCCTTTCTGAAATGTGTTTTGGTTTGTTTGCAATAATGTTCTAGCCCCGCCCTCCTTTCTAAATGTTTTTTTGTTGCATATGGCCCTAGCCTCCTTCTGAATGTGTTTTGGTTTGTTGGCAATATGCCCTAGCCCTCCTTCTGAATGTTGTTTGTTTGTTGCAAATTATGTCCTTAGCCCCGCCCTCCTTCTAAATGTTTTTTGTTGCAATATGCCCTAGCCCTCCTTCTGAATGTGTTTTGGTTGTTGCAATATGCCCTAGCCCTCCTTCTGAATGTGTTTTGTTTGGTTGTAATATGCTCTAGCCCTCCTTCTACAATGTTTGTGTTGTTTGCAATATGCTCTAGCCTCCTTCTGAATGTGTTTTGTTTGTTGTAATATGCTCTAGCCTCCTTCTAAATGTGTTTTGGTTTGTTCGCAATATTTGCTAGCCCTCCTGTCTGAATGTGTTTTGTTTGTTGTAATATGCTCTAGCCTCCTTCTGAATGTGTTTTGTTTGTGCAATATGTCCTAGCCCTCCTTCTAACTGTGTTTTGTTTGTTGCAATATGCTGTAGCCCTCTCTTCTGATGTGTTTGTTTGTTGCAATATGCACTAGCCCTCCTTCTAAATGTGTTTTGTTTGTTGCAATATGCTGTAGCCCTCCTTCTGATGTGTTTTGTTTGTTGCAATATGTACTAGCCCTCCTTCTAACTGTGTTTTGTTTGTTGCAATATTGTACTAGCCCTCCTTCTGATGTAGTGTTTTGTTTGTTGCAATATGCTCTAGCCCTCCTTCTAAATGTGTTTTGTTTGTTGCAATAATGCCCTTAACCCTCCTCTGAATGTGTTTTGTTTGTTTGCAATATATGCCTAGCCTCCTTCTGAATGTGTTTTGTTTTGTTGCAATATGTCCTAGCCCCCCTCCTTTAAATGGTTTTTTTTTGTTGCCAATATGCTCTAGCCCTCCTTCTGAATGTGTTTTGTTTGTTGTAATATGCTCTAGCCCTCCTTCTAAATGTGTTTTGTTTGTTGCAATATGCTCTAGCCCATCTTCTGAATGTGTTTTGTTTGTTGGCAATATGGCCCTTAAGCCCTCCTTCTGAATGTGTTTTGTTTGTTGCAATATGCCTAGCCCGTCCTTCTGAATGTGTTTTGTTTTGTTGGGCATATGTCCTAGCCCGCCCCTCCTCTAAATTTTTTTTGTTGCAATATGCTTTCTACCCTTCCTTCTAAATGTGTTAGTTTGTTGGAATATGTCCTTACGCCCTCACTTCTATATGGTGTTTTGTTTTTTGCAATTATGTCCTAGCCCTCCTTCTATGTGTGTTTGTGTTGTTATTTCACAATCGGAAGTGTCCTCCTAGTCCATTTGATTAATTGTACAGCCATCTTCTTTGTCGTGTTTAAGATGTCCCCTTGTGAAATGTGTTTTGTTTGTTTTAAGATATCCTCCTTGTGAATTGTGTTTTGTTGTTTGTTTGTTTTTTAAGATGTCCGCCTTGTAAATGTATTTTCATTTGTCCTCCATGTCACATTGTGTTTTGTTTGTTTGTTGTAACTTTTCTTGTGGCATTTGTCATATGTCCCTTTGAATGTGGTGTTGTAACTCTTACTTGGATAATCGTATATATATTATCTTTGTGCTTTGTTTGTTGTAGATATGTGCCACTTTCAATAACTGTCACTCTGTTGACACAAAGAGATTATTCCATCATCAATAGCACTAAACGGGACATTTCAGTGTGAATTCTCTATCGCTTGCCGACAATGCACGCAATAAGATTAATAAGCTGTCGTGAAATAGAATACACTTTATTCACTGGCTGTTGAGGTGGAATAGTTCTTTTATTAACCCCAAGGCAGTAACTATTTTTTTCCCCCGGAGGGGCCTTTGGCCCGAGGGTATAGTTTCCTGTCAAGGGTTGAAATCAAAGAGCTATTCTACAATATCACAAGCCAGTGATAAGTGTTTTATTTACTGAATGTCTAACATTATACTTCATCTTGTTGGGAAAAAAGAAGAATACTATTTTAAATTCAGCTTAAAACATTTTATTATTTAACAACCATCAACGGATGATCTCTTCAAGAAACTGTTTCTGAAGTCCAAATCTAATAACGCTTTCCTTTCGTAGAAAAGTACCGTTCGGTTTTTTCCCAGTTCAGCATATAAAACTTCTTCAATTTAGAAACACATCGACCGATCTCCATTGAAAAGTAAATTTCCTCTATTCCTCAAATATTATAAGTTTTTTCCATTTCCACTAAATAGTCCTCCAAAAAGCCACTTTTACAACATTTTGGTTTGTTTCTACTAAATACTCGACAGCACAGCGATATCCTCTCGTAAATACCGTTTCGAGACACATTAGTGTTGTAGTGGAACTCTCTAGTGTTACTAACGCTGAAGATACCTTCAACCAATCAAATTACAGGAAAATCAAAACTGGCGCTCAAAAGAGTGCGGGAAATTATTTCGAACGGTGGAATAGTCAAAAAACTATTCTCCGGGGCAATAGTTTGTTTATTCACCGAACTGTGTAATAGCTATTTTTATCTTCTTGAACGCTCACCTATAGGAAACATTTTGTACAGAAGGTATAATAACTGCAATATAACGTCCTAAGAATAGCTTCATATATATTTAGTTCTCCTTTTTTCCATTTGTTGATAGGGAAATATCTACATCACAATATAAAATGTTCCATATTTTAAGTGACGAGGAAAAAGTACATCTCTACACATTTGTATATATGAAGTAGATTGACAGTTTGCTTTTCTTTTAGATATTTTGTTGATACACACAGTAGATGTTGTTACTCCTACAATGCTATTATATAACTCATCAACTTGTTAAACTCCGAATGTCGTGTTACGAGTTATTACAAATGTACATCATACAAACATCAATGTTGCCTTGCTCTTTGTTATATTTGTTGACATGAATTGTCAACTGTTCACCTTATCTATACACTAAACGCATTGAATTTACAAGAACTTAACTAATCAACAACATGACATAAATCCATGATTTTAATATAAAAAAACCCTCCTTGCCCTGTCGAAAAAAATAGACAATTTGACGGCTTAAAACAGATGCCTTCCAAATTGTAAGATTTGGATTTTGTGATTACACGTAAACCATTTACTTTACCTCTCCATCATAAAAACGATTTATCATAAATTTTGTTACCATCCAAAACACGGATGTCACTTAATACTGTTAAGTGTAAATACAATTTCACAAATGTCTAAACCAACACTCTGTAATGCATGTAACATAATAAGAGCATCGAATGCTCATATTTGTATTAAAAGTTGGTTTGAGTAGAAGAGGTTTTTTTTACCGAACACATTATTGTGGTTCTGGGTAAATATTATTAGTTGTCAAAGCTTAAAGAAATGGGCTTGGTAATTGAAGAAAAGAATTTCAGAAGGTGATAAACGTCTTTAAATGTATTAAAGAATTTCCATTCAACCTACGATTTAAAACTGATTTAAATTTCAACATTTTTTTTGAAAGGTTTTGGGCGTATATATTCTAATTAAATTCTGATATTTAATTGATTTCCCAACATCTCAGTTTTTGTATACAATGAGGGGTGAAAATGGTCAGCACAGTTAACTACAAGTTTTTTCCCACATATATAATCATAAGCTGACATTAGAAATCAGAATTGGCGGTGTTTCAATACCGAACCCGATCGCAATCGGTCAGACTTTTATGTAAAGTTAAGGTACATCTGCGGCCTTGATCAATTACTGGTTTTAATATTCGTAGGCAGACATTCGATCTGAAGCGCCCGTCCCTTTGTGTCTGTATATTACATGGATTTTAAGTGAATGAATAAAGCTAGTTATCTCCCTAATTAATATTAACCACGAAAAGATGTAATCACTACACAAGCTGAATAGGATAATTTGCGATTAATTTTTAGGAGTTCAAAATCGGTAAAGCTTATTTTTCTTCTTTTGTGTTTTCAAAGGCATAAATAAAAAAATAAGAACAAGGTCATTCATTTTAGGTCTCAAATGGGGCAAAACTATATTACTAATTTTAAATTTTTTTTTTATGTTGCAGTGATATTATATGCGTCGTTTTATATATGGTGTGCCATGCGCTGCTGAAGCCGCAGCCCAGACTTTGTTTTCTGGGGGATGGGTGTTGTGTTTTAGGGATTGATGAGTGTTGTAAATATTGACTCAGTGAAACTGTGTACATCAGCCTTCGTTAATTCTGTGCCAGATCCCCAACACATGGCACGGGGCTACACCGACACACAAAGAAGGGGAGCATATAAAAATAATTACAACGATGTTCGAATCAAACGTAAAACAGAATCCTCAAGACGGTTACAAAGTTAAACGCCTGTCTTAAATTGGAGGAAAAGAATATTATAATGAAATAAAGCAATGTTAGGAAACTAAGCGCAATGCCGCCACTCTAATCAACTACACGCGAAGTGGTTAATTCTTATCCTAACAAAAATAGTAAAAACGTTTCGACGTTCATTATTTACTCAAAATAAAAGAAAGATAACTGCTGTACACAGATGATAAAAGTACTCACGATTTTCTTGATTGTGTTTGGATATTGTTTGAGATCTACAGTTGTTTGATCAAAAATCACTATAACACAAATACAACTTTGTAAAAGCACAGAAAGAATTCGTTACACCGCATCTTCAAGACAAGTTGAAGGACTTTCTCCAATATGTCTAACTTCCAGTCTTTTCCTTCGCCATAGAGTTTGTTTCGGGTATTAACAACTCCCCACGAGTTGCAGCGTTCATTAAACTTCACAAACAATGCTCATCATGTATTAACACAATACTTCCTCTCGTCACCTGAAAATAACAAGAATATGGGGGAAAAAACTCCCTAAAGAATTAGAGAGAAATACTTCATTTTGAAAAAAAAATTAGATCCGTGTGACAGTTTTATGCTGAACATTAAAACCTCCTGTCAAATCTGCGATACAAATTTAAGTAGCAAAATAATGTTTGTGGAAACGTACAAGTCTTCAAATTATAGCAATTAAATCTCGGTGTACAAACGTTTTTCCGTTATAAGTGGCGGATTCCTTACGTGGTATTACGGAAATGAGCGAGAGATTGCGGTAAACAGTTTGAGGAAAAAGCCTTCAGGGGGGCGCTTCTTTCCTTAAGCCCAATCAAACGCAAACACGTTTCATGGAAAATACACAAATATTTTGTTAACGGCACTAAAAATCTACGAATGTCGAAAAATTAATCCAGGAACTGGCGTGCGATGTTCATTTTAAGCCGAACGAGGAAGAAAATAAATTACGAGGCTTTTCGTAGTTTACGCAGACTACAGACAGCGGGGGTCAAAATTTCACTTAGGATATCATCACTGTCGAGACCGATCTAGTATCCATGTAGACAATCATATTTATGTATTCAGATCAATACAGAAAATCTTGGTGTCATTCGAAAAAGAGGGTGATAATTCAAATTATAGTATTCACGGGTAACAATGTCGTACCCACATGTCTGAGCCCCAAAACATACCGCTCTATAGAAGAGCATCCAACCATTCCATTATGAGCGATTCATATCTTGTTCATTTATATCTGTCAATTGTCAAAGAAACAGTCTGTGCATTTTGCCTTTTTCGCGATTTCAATAATAGAAGCAGCATACTTTTTTTTATTCAAAGCAGAAGCAATAATAATGTTTTCTGTATGTGTGACGTCAATTTTTTAATTTTCAACACTGAATGTCACAAGACAAACGAAGCAAACGGGTGATTTGTTTCGGGCAATATTGTCAAGTTTATAATGTATTAGTTACATATCTCCCCTCAATAAAAAGATTTAAACTTTTTTATTTAGTTGATTGAGTCCTGCGACAGTTTGTATACAGTTTTAATTGGACAGAACTGAACTTCGATTTAGCAATCCGTATTTCTATTCAGAGGTTTAATATGACTAATCATGTGCACATTCCTGGGTTATTTTCAAAGCCTATCAGTTTGTTTTTGGTGAACATGGAGAAAAAATGTGCGCAATCCGCTTGTTACATTGTGGAAAGCTTTAGGATAAGGCTTGCAAGCCAAATCTAAAATTTTAAATTAAATTATTTTTTTGTATTTATTTACATAACAAATATTTATAGAATAAAAAAAGGGCGGCCACTGCTTTATTTCCACGAAGACCCGCTCGTGTAATATGCAATAGGGACTAGCATTGCAGCGGGCTATGTATACGCCCTGCCTAACCCGTTGCCTTGTAATGAATATTGGATCCCCACCCGCTATGCGGAAGTCCCTATCAATATGTTGGCTGACAGGGAGAAATGACCAGTACAGATGGTCAAGCGGTTATCCGATGTTTATTTATACCCCCTTGGTTTCTTTTATTTCGCCACGCTCGTTATAGCTCCCGCCAGGCTCGACAACAGCGTGGAGATCGCAGCGCCAAAACGGGAATTTTTACTACATTTCCTGCCTTTGGGAGTAATCATTATAACTAAGCTCAGACAGATTTGAGTTATATTACAGAAAGTTTGTACACTGCATCATGCAATTAAAAATATAATGACAAACATATCTGTCATTGATTACCTTAGTATTTATAAAATAAACCAAAATTAGTGATTTACAATACCATCAACTATCTACAGATCTAGCATGTAATAAAGAATTT
>CAJDSM010047313.1:0-10402 GCA_903981925.1 Ostrea lurida | reverse complement strand
AAAATAAAAATAGAAAACACTCAATCTGTTTTAAGATAATTTTCTTAAATCGAACCAACCAATTGTATTACTTTTTTTAAGGTGTACTAAAGACAAGCATTCTGCAGTTAGACCCTCCTGGCTCCTTGTCTTCTGAACCGTAATGATCACAAAAAAATATAAGAAAATTGTTATCACTAGGGACATCTCCTAACTATTCATGCATAACTGTCCCTGAGGTAGACGTGGTCGTCCTAGAACAGCATTTTAGAGTTTTGCCACCCCTTTCCTCGAAATGTTCATCTTTTTCTACAACAGTTGAGATGTCTCAGAAACTAACTTTCAGGTAATCCTGAATCTCTAGCGATCTTTCTTTGCCCTCATCTATGCGTAGCCTGAATAGCATACTTTTATAAACCGTCTTTCTACTTTAGTAAAGAGTTCAGTATTAACACAAAATCAATTTAACATTCTCATATGTCTCCGTTGAAGTCTGTGACCATTTGGAAAAAAATTATTAAAGATAAAAATAGTGAAAATCGAGAAATACGCGTCAATATTCATTTCTCTATATAATGAAGTTTTACACCATTATATTTTTGTTTCAGATCTGAGTTGCTACCTTTTACGCGCATCGTTTTTATTAATATAAGCGATGGTAAATTAGGTACCACAACTCATATTCGTATAAAACAGATAGGTTTCTTTACATAGCAAACCACGTTGATTCTAAAGAGTAATTTTTGCCTTCACCTCATCAAAAACAAATATAGAATTTCAAAAATGTTTTACCACAAAGAAATAGTTTTCTTTATCATGACGCTTCTTGTCAGTAGATTTCATCTATTTATAAATTTATTTTTACCTTTTTTTTCAAAACTTGGGCCTTCAAAAAGTTACCAATAGCGTTAGGATGAAAACCATTACATTCATATTTTTCATTTTATATAACATACCAATCTATACTCAAATAGCTTCTTGTCAAGCATTCTGTTATTCAAAAGGTATGATGTAATTGAATGATAGATATTTGTGAATAAATATGATATCAGACTTACAACACTTAAACTAAATTTTCTCTGTGTGGGGAGATGCTCTTTAAAGCTAACGTATCTGTTTAAAATTGTGCTTATTTAAATGACAAGTGTGTTATGTAAAGTGCAGCAGTCACAGCATGGCGATTTTACATTAAATACTTGGCTCAGACAACTTTTGGTGAAATTACCTAGATTTATCAATATATGATGATAGATAATTCGTTAGAAAGGCATTAGCAATCAATGGTTAAAGTCTATTAAGACTTTTCCAATGGGAAATTAGTTGCTAAAAACAGTATCACGTTACCTTAAACTTAGAAAATCATTACTATTGGTTCAATACTGGGTTGGAAGAAAGTGTGATGTTGTGTCTTTAGCTAGTTTTCTTGATAAAACATGATAAACCAATATCAGCATTCTACCATACAACTTTATGACAAATTCAATACTTTAATTTTTTGGGTTTTTCCAAAACTTCAAAGTTTTAATGAAATGAAGCAGATACGTTTTATATCAATACATGAATTTTGAAGTGAATGCCGTTGTTATACTGATTAATTGTGGTGACACGAATTTTTTTTTCTTCCTTTTCGAATCATTCATTTGTGACTAGATAATATTCAGCACCATGAGAAATTAACACTGGTCCGTATTTGGGCAACACATATAGAGCTTTCAACACGTGTATATTTTCAAGGTAAGCCTGTATGTAACAGATTCGTTTACCTGAATTATGATTAAGAGGTTATAACTGTGGCTTAGGATTAAGGGTAATACTGTATAATTAAGCTGGAATTCAGATATTTATAACAAAATAAACTATTTTAATATGCGCAATATCACATACTTATTCCGTATTTAGTTTTATTTATCTATAAAAATATTGCAAGAACAGATTACTTAACCATTTCATTTCCCTAGCAGTATAACCATTATGTTTATTATACCAAATAATTTGCAAACAATTCAGGAGTAAATGGTTCACGTGTGTACATTAAATGTAAAATCTGCTTTTGATGGGTATTCACTAAAATGATGAATAGTTTGTCATAAATAATAAAAATATATACATATTCTGGCAAAAAAAACCATGAATTATAACTTGAATGTAACAAGACAATCTAGTCTAATTAATTTTACTTTGACAACATGTTAATTACTTCGCCGTTCTGCTAGATTTGAACGCTGATATACTGACGTCAAATCTATTCACAAAAGTCCAGACACGAGCAGATCAGCACCAATCTCAAAAACCTGGTAACGCTATCTGGTTTCATAACTATCTGTTTGATTAAACATGTTTTCCTCTGTACTGGAAAGTATTTTGAAGATATCCATACTGAACGTAAGGTATATTGTTTCACAGCCAACAATCCAAATTTCCGAATTGCACATTTGTGTTTTTAACATGTTAAAACAGGAGTATTTTATGACGGGATCTAATAAAAATCGTAACGTATCCTTGTTTGAATTTTAAAGTACCAATGCAACAATGGAAGCAAACATTGCTCGACACATTTCTTTATTTAAAAATATCAGAACAATGGCAAATCTAATGTACACTTAGTTTGTTTTTTAAACATATTCGCGTCTTTATTATTTAACTGCATAGTTTCAAACTTTTTGTAATAAATCTAGGGTATGTGGCATCTGGTTGACTTTTTATAATCCCGTAACGTCTAGATCTGTTGCTAACGACTTATGGAGACAAGCAATAAAATTTAAAATCTCTTGCTAAAATATTTATGAAGTAAAGTCCATTAGAATCACTAAAATATGAGAGACATACTTTTTTGTAAATACTATTACCGCAATTAATCTTCGATGAGATGTTTATAGTCAGAATTAAATTATATTCGCCGGACACGTACCTAGTATTAATAATCAATATTGCTACGGAGACATCAAAAATAGGCCAAAAAATATTGGAGCACCAAATCGGCATAAAAACAAAATATTCAGCTTAAGATGAAGTCTAAAGTTGTTGTGCCAAGTTAATTAACATTGTAATTGGATGATTGTAACTCCAATTCTGTACATCATTTGAAGAGCAGATTTAAAAAACACCGGAGAACAGTAGTATTTACACAGAATTTGATTCCAACTTTACGGGATGAAATGTTAATGCCATCTTAACAAATAAAAAAAACTAATCGCTAGGAAATAAACAAACCAATTGTAATATCAAATAAATACAAAAAGTACCTGTTTACCAAATCCCCGCAGAGCTGCCACCAATTTTGTAACGATTATATATATCTATACGTAAGCGCTATCAGGCTCGCTACCTTGTCAATTTCAGGGTTAGGGGGATTACTTTTAGTATATATATGATGAGATACAATCTCAATTTTCTTCTAAAATGATTTGGCCAACATGGATTTCAAATACGAAGGTCCTGCCAATTTATCTAACATGTATCATAAATCGTATCGGCCTACCACTTTAATCTAGGTTGAATAATCACTATAATTGAATTAAGGAAATACATAAAATAATACTGATTGGGTGATTGGCAAAGTTGGATAGACTAATGGTTTGCTTATGACTGGTCAACCTCGGACTACACTTATAACTACAGCCTTATTCAGGACACACCAGTTTAACAGTGAATAGATCTTCCAATGGATGTGTCCATCAAGCCTTATTCAGGGGACACACTGCACACACTAGCTTGGTCGCCAGACAGGTCAGGAAGGCGGATACTTCTGCTTGGTGGTACCTCCTATCACTGGCTAGGGCCTACTGAATGAAAGCCTACTCCAACACATGACTACTGCCATGCGATTTGCAATCTACTTATAACTAAGGTATTGGTACTCTCAGGCTTGCTACTAATAGATAATCGCATTACTTTTTAAACTTAAGACAGCGTCTTTCTCGCTCTGCAACCGACACCTGCCAATGAATTTGACTTTCAGAGTCGCGGCCTTTATATACCCTTTTTGTCACGCTGACCTCAATTAGAAACATATTCGGACTAAACCACATGGTCAATTGTAAATTTTCACGAAATATTACAGTAACATCATATACAAGTGTACATGGGCGGTTAGATAATAAATGTGCATGGTCCTTAGTTTTTGGAGAGAGAGAGAGAGAGAGAGAGAAGAGAGAGGGCGAGAGAGAGAGAGAGAGAGAGAGAGAGACGAGAGAGAGAGAGAGTTAATGCTGCTAAGCACAGTACTTAATAACATAACCATGTAACATACATAGGCGTAGGAGCTGTTATTGAGGGGAGGGGAAAACTTTTAAATTGCAAAGCAATAACTAACAAAAAAATTTTTATATATAGTTAGATCACACACAATATATTTAACGTCTTTTCACGTCCGAAATGCGAATTGTTTTATAACGATGGAAATGTGCCTGCTGGGTGTGTTCGTTCTCGTTAAGTCCTGTATTTTGCGTTGTGTTTTTGTTTTAAATTTTTAAGTATTAGTGGCAAATTTGAAACGACCTTGGCTACACTATCATTGAAACTCAAAAAGAAATATAAACTCATAGAAATGAAAATAAGTTACACTGCAAATGAATTTGATACAAATTGATTGAAAAAAGAAATAGACTCCCTAAGGCCTAAGAATTTAGCCTATAAACTAAAAAGGAATCTCCGCAACCAAGGGTAATAAACATACATTTAAAATGTAAATACATAGACGTAGCAAAAATTAAATGGTGATATCCGTAACCAGACGACAACAAGTGATTCCAATTGTGGAAGTAAAACTGATACTTTAGCTCAGGCTCAGCCTGCGTGCCTCCGCTCTTCTGACGAAATGTTCGCTGCACACTGTAGCGTTTTTCTAGGAAAAATGCGAACATAGAAACTGTCATTGAGTTTGGCCGAAATATAAAAAAGGCGTGGTCAATACAACGGGTGATAAATTTAAATCGAGATATTAGAAATAAAAGCGAAAGTGAAAACCAACACCTCATATTTACGGAGTTGTTAATGATCGGTCGCAGTGGGAATCCGACATTTTTGCAACGAATTGTGGTTCGCATAGTCGGCGGGGCTTACACCATTCTTAGTGCTGATAGAATCAACATTCGCATACGTGGCTTCTGATATTCGCTTCCGCTCTCTTATACGTTATGTGTATGATTTTCCAGTGCGAATATTGGTGTGACGTTACAAGTTGGACATGAACCCCATTTCATCTTTTGAAAGCCGTCCGAAAAGTCCCCCTATATGTTTTGCTGTAATTCCTTGTGACAAAAGTGTCTTTTGGTTTGTTATTTTTTCATTTTTTATATTCTGTACAATAATTCTCGAACTTTGGCTGATTTTTTTTGATTTACCATAGCAACTCGTAAATGTTACTTAATATCATCTAATGAATGAATATACATGTGATTTTTGAGAGAGAGAGAGAGGTAGAGCAGGAGAAGAGGAGAGTAGAAGTGAGACGAGAGAATGCTATGCAGAGAGAGAGAGGAAGAGAGAGGACGAGTGGGAGAGAGGAGAGAAAGTGAGGGAGAGTGTTCAAGACAATCTGAAAAAAGCAATTGGTTTATATTGTAATTACCGAAAATAAGGACTCAAAGAAATAATGGAGGGAGGAATTTGTTCATTGGATTTTGGTCGCATGACTGTGACTCATTCTCTATTCCTTGTATATAAGGTGTAACTGTTAACATGGTAGGAAAAAGGGTTAATGGTATAACAAGTAAACTTTGATGGCACCATCAATGGAGTGTAAGTTTCTGATGTCATAATCATTACCCGTTACTAAAAGGAATAGAAACCACATTTACTTCACTTCGCTTAGATGATGCCGCAAGTGATAGACCTTAATTATGAGGAATCTGATTATTTTTAAGGCGTAGCTAAGCTAGTTATGTAGGTACTTGTTTTTGTTTACTGGTCGAATAATGATAATGACTATGTGGGGTGGTAACTGATCTATCATTGACCCTATTGGAGTGTAGACTTGACCTTATGGAGTATCAGGAATTTCTGATCAGGATATTGCGTATATTTATCTATGATATTTACTGATTACATTATACTAATTAGCCGAATTGGGGAAAACTATAGATTAATCCGCCATAAATAATAATTACTAGACCTATTACATGTTGATTAACCTATATTTGGTGGGACAATTCATATTTTTGCAACAAGGTTTTTGCAGAAACTGATATGTCCCTGTAACCGTCGGGATTTGTTCTAATCGATAAAGTGTTGAATCACAGCATCAAGGGTTTTTCATTACAGTTTCTCTATTTCCATATCCCCTATAACGTCTTAAGTCTTTAGGACACTCTAAGAATGCATAATTTCAGTTTTTAAAAATTATTGTGATAGTATAGTAATCCGCTGAGAAACTTGCGACGTAACTTAGTGTAAAATATGTCACTTTGATTGTAAGTTAGGTTGGTGTAATTTTTTTCGAAATACAGAAGCAGAAATAAAAAAAAATTAAAATGAAGGCAAAGAAAAAATCTAAATTACTTGCAATTTGTAGAAACAATTCGTATCACACTTTCTGGCAAATATTTAGAACATCGATCCCACTTTTTTTTTTACTAAAAAAGTAACGACTTTGAAATTACATGAACTAAAAAAATACATTAGTCCATAAGTCTTTTTAAACTTTTATACATAATTGATTCGCCGACGAAGTGTGGTTTGACAACCCAATTGATAATCGATTAACGTTACATGGTTACGTACTGTTCGACTCTCTGTAATACCAAATTGAAAAGACACGAACATGTCATGTTAGCTGTGTGTTGCACCTTTGCACTAGCGTTGACTTTAATAATGATTCATAAATGAATTTAAATATTTAATGTAATCATAGAATGTCACCCATAAATATAATTAAATAAATTCATAATGTGTATTGGTCAAATACATTTGATGGACAAATAATGAATTTTGGATACGCCCGGGCATAATTATAGTGAGCTCACATATGATTATGAATACCGAAGATTAAACTAATAATTTTATTGGACACATTGACGTAATTCTTTACATTTCATAGTGCTAGACACATACCTCCTTTGTGGTTGAAACGCAAACCGATAGACAATTAGAGAATAATAAATATAACAAAATAAACACGAGGGTAGAAGTTTGTAGGGGCTCGGTTAGGTATGGTAATGAAAAAATATCTCTACAATAATCTTTGTCTTCAAACGATACTGTTGATTCTGCGGCGTCTGAGAGAATGAAGAAGCGACGCGATCCTGACAAAGACACAAGAGTATTGTCGCGAATTGAATTCATTGGTCCAGACGATCTCATCACTTTTTCCACGACCCATATGGCGCTCAGGCATAGCCGGCGTGGAAGACATGGTAAGTCTGAACTTTACCCCCAGGCAATAAAATCGTTGGATCGCGCTTATGACGCCTAACACGATTGATGATAGGACTGATTGTAAAATCTGTATGCACAATGCCATTATATAAATTATTTTAAGCTTGCCTTTAAAATGCTCTTTTATACATAATTGATTCCGGTACCCGTATCGATAATGTGATGGGAGATTGGTAAGCAAATTATAGTAAATCGTATTAGTTACTGTCCACTTCGCTCTTGAAATGGCTTGTATCATAACCAAAATCATTGAATAGAAAAAACAAGTTCTATATAATGATGTTATTTGCACTTTGCACTTTAGCGTGACTTTATATTGATCATACTTTGAAATTTATAAATAATTAATCATCATAGGATGGTTTGTCCAATAATATTGATGAAAATTTAGATATTTTGATAACAGATAATTAATATGAACCACATACTGATATGAATTAAATTAACTATAGTTATACCATTGACGGTAATCTTTAACATATATCCAAAGATCATACTCCTTGTGGGGTCTGAAAACGCATGATTAGATTGAACTTTTTAATCAAGTTCAGACCCAAGGAGAGGGGGAGGAAAGGTAGCCGCAAGTGCAACATTTACATCACATCATACAAATACAGATGTACACTCTATTAGGTGCAACAAAAGAATATAAGACGATTAAAATTAGGAATATTTGAAAAATCCAATCATTCACTCAATAAATACTTTTGGAATTATGTGAGTGAGAACGGTAAAATATAAAGGTATGTTTCTGGGATAGTGATATAGAGTGTACCGTCAAGGGGAATAAAACATAAAACTGCACTAGTATTGATTTTAGGACAGTGTTTTCCAAAGCTAAGTGAATAACTCTATCATAATATTGCTGAGTATATCGGTCTGTCCGATATAGACTCACTGGAAGCATCTCTCTTTGATATACCTACATCGTGTTGTGTTGAACGTTCCCTCCCGTTTCGTAATAGACAGTTCCGGCCTTTCCTTTGTTTGCAACGTTGTCTGGCTTTGCAGTTCAGGCCCGTATTGTGTATCCCTCTCACGGCCTACACTTGTTGTTGCTAATGTAAATATAGTTTGAATTAGGTGTGTATGTATTGTAGATTGACATTAGATAAGCAAAGGATAGTGAAATCGAGTATGATGATTTTTTAAAGAGAGGAAGTAATATAAAAAGTTGATTGTCAGGATGAGGGTTAAGAAAAAAAAGAATATAAGTTTAAAGTAAATAATTAAGTAAATTTTAAAGGTAGATATAACTGAAATTGTTTGTGATTAAAAAAATATATAAGTAATATTTGAAATGATTTGTTCTTAAATAAAAATTTGTTAGACATGTATTTGTAATAGATTTGGAGAAGGGTAATATTTATTTTTTATAAAGGGAATAAGGAGGAAGTGAAAGAGTAGAAGAGGATGATTAAATTAGAGGAATGATAATGATTTGATTTTGTAGGAAGTAGGTGTTGAATAAATAAATTTTGTAATGAGTTTTGGGAATAATGGTTAAGTTAATAAATTGTTAATATTAGAAATTATTATTAATTAGAAATAGGTAAATTTTTGGAAAGAATTTGAATATAATTGGTATTAAAGATGTTAATTTAGGAATATTTGTATTGAAATGATAATAATAATTAAAGGGAGATACATATTTAAATATTTAGACATGATATTGTGATTTGATATGTGGATTGGAAAATTGTTAAAAAAAATATGTAGGATATTACAATAATTGTTTATATATGTTAAAAGATGAGTGTTTTTAAAAATTCATGTAGTTAATGAATTAATAATTGAATATTAAAATTTTTATTAAATTGTGAAAAAATAATAATTGATAGTATGTTGAATTAGTAAAGTAAACTGTATTTTATTAAAATGAAAATTTATTTTCTAGGTTTAACATAGGAATAAAAAAATTTAAAATGGATGAAATATTTATTTGGTTTGTTGATAAAAAAACCAAAATAATGACTTAAAGATGATATATTGAGGAATAAATCGATACATGAAAGAAAAATATGTATTTATAAATAAATAAAGGATAAATTATTTATAAGAATAAAATAAAATATTTTAGTGAGAATTCAATAAGTAGGAATGTGATGAAATTGAAGTATTCACAGTATAATTTAAGATATTTGAATTACTATTTTAAGTATTTTCTATGAGAAAGAAGAATAATACACGAACCAATATAAGGTAATAAACTATCTCCACACTAGATCAGGATGATGTCAATTGATAAAAGTAACATGCGATCCACAGTTTTTTGCTTATATCTGAGTGGCAGCTCCAAATTTATTTAAAAAAAAAGATTAATTATAAGTTTTTGTGTAGTATTTTAATTCCATGCATTTAAGCAAGCCATTGTTATTTTGTTACAAATTTTGTTTCTTTGTGGGATCTATAATGCATATCTCATAGTGTAGATCTCACGACAGAGCCACTTACTGCAACATAATTTGTGCTTGCGTATATATTCATCTCTTATATTCATCTTGTTTTTAAAATGTGCAATGAATCTGTTTGATTGATGAATGACTATTTATTGTTTTACGCCCCCCTCAACATATTAAAAAAAATATTTAAAGTTTTGTAGTATGTTAACGCATGTTTTAACCTGACAAGACCTGGAAAACAGAAAATATTTCATATTTGTGACCAGTGATGCTAAAAATTTTATCAAACCACATTCTATTTTACAAACAAGTAACTGGTGTAGATATTTAAAGAAATAGCCCGGAGGTTCGTCATTACGTATCTTTGTAAATATTTCTGTGAATCCAGGTTTAAATAATAGTCTATATGGACGTTTCCCTTGGCACAGATACTGCTCCTTTGGTTAGCTTATGATATTGGCCTCTGAATTCGATATAATACAAATATAGTCCTTTATTGAGGTATATCCATAGATATATCGAAATTCACGGTAGAAAACACTATCTGTTTTAGATATTTTTTAAATGAACCAACCACTTATAATTTTTTTAAGTGTATACAGCAATTCTGCAGTAGACCCTCCTGGCTCCTTGTCTTCTGACCTACC